>WNWK01011423.1:0-64531 GCA_009830355.1 Cherax destructor
CTCGGTCACTCTTCCTGCTCCATGAACTTTATCATACCTCTTCTTAAAGCTATGTATGGATCCTGCCTCCACTACATCACTTCCTAGACTTTTCCTTTCCTGACAACTCTGTGACTGAAGAAATACTTCCTAACATCCCTGTGATTCATCTGAGTCTTCAACTTCCAACTGTGACCCATTGTTGATGTGTCCCATCTCTGGAACATTCTGTCTCTGTCCACCTTGTCGATTCCTCTCAGTATTTTATATGTCGTTATCATATTCTCCCTATCTCTCCTGTACTCCAACGTCGTCTAGTCGATTTCCCTTAACCTCTTCTCGTAGGACATGCCCCTTAGTGCAAACCTTTGCCCTTTCTCTAATTTCCGTACGTGCTTGGCTAGGTGTGGATTCCAAACTGATGATGCATACTCCAATATAGGCCTAATTTACACGGTGTACAGGATACTGAACGATTCCTTATTGAGATGCCTGAATGCTCTTCTTAGGTTTGCTAGGCGCCCATATGCTGCAGCAGTTATTTGGTTGATGGCGCCTCATGAGATGTGCTCGATGTTATACTCACCCGAGATCCTTTTCCTTGAGTGAGGTTTGTAGTCTTTGGCCCCCTATACTGTACTCCGTCTGCGGTATTCTTTGCCTTCCCCAATCTTCATGACTTTGCAATTGGTGGGGATGAACTCCAGGAGCCAGTTGCTGGACCAGGCCTACAGCCTGTCCAGTGTGTGTATGTGTGTGTGTGTGTGTATGTGTGTGTGTATGTATGTGTGTGTGTGTGTATGTGTGTGTGTGTTAGTTAGTTACCATTTTTTGTCCTAGGCACATGTCGATTTGACACTAGGCCTGTTGTATGTATGTGTGTGTGTGTGTGTGTAAGGAAACACTTCGACAATAAATTAGAAGCACCACAAGAATCCTGTGTTGGGGGAAATCCCTGTTATCATTCTATACTCTGGGAAATATCTAACTCAAACAGGTTTTTCCTGTTACAAACTTCCCGTAAATATACTGGATAAAGCTACTTATACTCTATACATCTTACGAAAATGACATAAATCAATGAACTTGACTCATATTAAACTTAAATTAGAAAACTCAATAACCTAAATGTTAGAATAAACCAATTTAATACACTAAACAATATGCACATGAATTGGTGGTGGATGGCAATTCACAGTGTTGAGGTGGCATATATGATGGAACTTTAGTGTTGTTGCTCAGTTCGAGACTCACCTTCACAGGAGGAATACTTGGTAAGCACCAGGAATATAATATATCGAAAGTTTTTCATTTTTATTTTTTTGAGTTAAAGAATGATTTTTGTGATTTGACTAAATTATTTGTAAAAACATGCTGCATAATTTTGCATATGGGTAGCATTTATTAATGATGCTAGTCATTCGTGAAGGCTATTCAGTTTTGTTAATAGAGGCATTTTAAACGCTTATTTTAACCAAAAACACGACTCTCAAAACACTGAGTCTCACAGCTTAACTTATCTTGCTCCTATTATTTAGTCTGTTATTTTTTTTTGTCCCATTATTGACTATTAAAAGTCATTATTATTATTATTATTATTATTACTACTAGTATTATTACTACTACTACTATTATTATTATTATTACAATTATTATTATTATTATCATTATTATTACTATTATTATTATTATTATTATTATTATTATTATTATTATTATTATTATTATTATTATTATTATTATTATTATTATTATTATTATTATGAAAAATCGCTAAACCCATAGAGGTCAATAAGCGAATTGGGAATGAGGGACAATCATGTTTGTCTTAGTTAAGTGGTGTGTAGACTCATTTCCCTGGATCAAGAGCTCTTCACGAGGATCGACGCACCCCTGACTCCTAAATACTGAATAGATTTACAATGCTATGACCTCATTATACAACTCTAGTTCATAATAGAATTCAAGTTAATCGCTGATTATGGAGTCTTGTAGCCACTGTCTTGAGGTTACTCCCCTTGTTAATATCTGAAGTCAAGGTCACTTGTTGTGATCACTGGCGTTAGTGTTTCTTTTTATTTTTGCTTCAAATAATAAATAGATTTTGTTACAACAGAGCTGTAACCTTCACACACAAAAACCCCCCCACACACACACACACACACACACACACACACACACACACACACACACACACACACACACACACACACACACACACACACACACACACACACACACACACACACACACACACACACACACACACACACACACACACACACACACACACACACACACACACACACACACACACACACACACACACACACACACACACACACACACACACACACACACACACACACACACACACACACACACACACACACACACACACACACACACACACACACACACACACACACACACACACACACACACACACACAGGCCAAGTGTCTATCGACATCTGTCTTTGGCAATCAATAACTACCCTTTTCATTCTGCCATTTCGTCTCTATTCAGTATTTATTTAAACAACTGATAATGTACAAAGAAACTAAAGAAAAATTGAAGTGGTGTGAAGAAAACTTTATTGAACTGTTATAGATGCTGTAGAAATGAATATTACACTACTGTCTACAGTGCTTGCAATAATTATGTCTTACATGAATGTTAGATAAAAAGCTGTTTTTTATGAAAAGGAGGAAATACTGAGCTAGAGTACTAGAATAGTTACCCCAACGAGTCTGCTGTAAAGCATAAAATGGCAATGCCGTGGTTGCAACAATACACCGATAACCCGCACATAGGATAATGAAGTTATGACGACGTTTCGGTCCGACTTGCACCATTAATTCGCAGAGAAGCGCGAAAAGAAGGGAACGCTGCGTCAGCCATATTTGCGAGAGTGCTGTGTCAGCCATGTCTGCTGGAATGATAAGTTATTAATCGTAGATACAAAATAGCTTAGTAATATATTGTACCTTGTGCTCCACCCAGACACAAGGGCTTGTTAGAGGTACAAATACCAGTAGTGTAAAAATAACAGTAATTGTGTCAGTAATAGTAATGTACCATTGGTCATCTTACACCTCTACGATGATTAATAAATCTCAGGAGCACTTTATCACACATGTTCCTTGTTCCTTCAGGTTTCTTGTTCCCTAAGATATAAATAATTATAAAATTCTTATGATAGGGGTAACCCATGGGTACTACATAGCATAGATTTTCCTTCATTAATGCTAATTCCCTTATGTTACAGAACAGCACAGATAACAATATTATATCATTTTCCTCACTCAGGGTTTGGTTGTGTTGTGTGAAGACCTGGTCATAATGTTCTCACTGGCCTGTACTACCGCACTCCTGATACTGGGGCTTGTGGCAGGTAAGCTGTCACCTGTTTTGATTTTTCTTGTAACCTTTCGTAGCTTTAAGTTGATCATGTGTTGTATAAACATTACCTCTTGTAGCTTCAGAATTATTTTATGTTTGTTGTGTATTGTTAGCACCTGTTATCATGTTCTTTCTCGTATGTGTGCTGAGGTTCAGCTCAGGAACACAAATAGACACTCTCCTTCACCTACACACACACACACACACACACACAGCCCCCGGTGGCCTAGTGGGTAAGCCTTGCTTCACGCACGGAGGCCGGGTTCAATTCCCGTGGGCAGAAACATTTCAAAGTGTTTCTACATACACATACACACACATATATACAACAGGCCTAGTGTCTAATTGACATGTGCCTAGGACAAAATGGTAACTAACACACACACACATACACACGAGTGGGGTTCCACAGGGGTCAGTCCTAGGACCTGTACTGTTTTGGTATATGTGAATGAAGGGATAGACTCAGAAGTGTCCCTGTTTGCAGATGATGTGAAGTTAATAAGAAGAATTAAATCAGTCGAGGATCAGGCAGGACTACAAAGAGACCTGGACAGGCTACAAGCCTGGTCCAGTAACTGGCTCCTTGAATTTAACCCTGCCAAATGTAAAGTCATGAAGATCGGGGAAGGTGGCAAAGAAGACCGCAGACAGAGTATAGTCTAGGTGGCCAAAGACTGCAAACCTCACTCAAGGAAAAAGATCTTGGGGTGAGTATAATACCGAGCACATCTCCTGAGGCACACATCAATCAGATAACTGCTGCAGCATACGGGCGGCTGGCAAACCTAAGAATAGCGTTCCAATACCTCACTAAGGAATCGTTCAAGACTCTGTACACCATATACGTCAGGCCCATACTGGAGTATGCAGCACCAGTTTGGAACCCACACCTGGTCAAGCACGTCAAGAAATTAGAGAAAGTGCAAAGGTTTGCAACAAGACTAGTCCCAGAGCTAAGGGGATTGTCCTACGAAGAAAGGTTAAGGGAAATCGGCCTGACGACACTAGAGGACAGGAGGGTTAGGGGAGACATGATAACGACATATAAAATACTGCGAGGAATAGATAAGGTGGACAGAGACAAGATGTTCCAGAGAGGGGACACAGAAACAAGGGGTCACAGTTGGAAGTTGAAGACTCCTATGAGTCAAAGGGATGTTAGGAAGTATTTCTTTAGTCATAGAGTTGTCAGGAAGTGGAATAGCCTAGAGAGTGACGTAGTGGAGGCAGGACCCATACATAGTTTTAAGACGAGGTTTGATAAAGCTCATGGAGCAGGGAGAGAGAGGACCTAGTAGCAATCAGTGAAGAGGCGGGGCCAGGAGCTATGACTCGACCCCTGCAACCACAAATAGGTGAGTACAAATAGGTGAGCACACACACACTCACACACACACACACACACACACACACACAAACACACACACATATATATATACATAATATGGTTCAAAAAATTTAAGAGATACATTGTTGATATAAAGATGGCATATAGAGTATATGAGGTGTGAGAGATACATGTCTAGTACATATTGTTACATTTTTATCACTGATTATAATGCGAAAATTTCAACCAGCTCCTCAGAGCTGGGGTGCGTGCCCAAAATACAGCATGCATTACAGTTTTATAACTGTAGTGTAAAGCACCCCTCTGGCAAGACAGTGATGGAGTGAATGATGATGAAAGTTTTTCTTTTTCGGGCCACCCTTCCTTGGTGGGAGTCGGCCGATGTGCTAAAATATATATATATATATATATATATATATATATATATATATATATATATATATATATATATATATATATATATATATATATGTCGTGCCGATTAGGTAAAACTGGTCAATTAGCAAGAACTCATCTAAAATTAAGTCCTTTCTAAAAAATTTCTCTTATACGTTTAAATATATATATTTTTTCATTTATGTTAATGTAAGAATTTATAATTTTGTACCAAGAGAAACTTTGAAAACCTACCTAACCTTATTACAACAAGCGCAATTTAATTTAGCCTAACCCAACTAAATATATTTTAGATACGTTAACATTAATTTAATAATAAACAAACACAATGAAATATATTTTTTTCGTTATGTTCAGAATGATTTTGGCGAAATTATTGCATACACAAATTTTCACTTGTCTTATATGGCAAGGTGAGCGTTGCTATTTAAGCCAAAATCGCAAGTTTTACCTAATCGGCACGACATATATATGTCGTGCCGATTAGGATAGCAGCAATTTCATTATCAAATGCAGACCAAGTTGAACAAAATGATTAACGCCTATTGGTTAACGTCTTTATGGCATTTTCTTTAAAGGAAGTAATCAATAAGTGTTATTTATTGTGATCCACTTGGTCTGATTTGATAGTAAAAATAAAATCTTGCAGATTTTTTTATTCAGTAATAACTATCCATTGCCAATATTTCAGAAAAATTTGAAATCATTCTTGCAAAATTAGTTCCCTAACAAAACATCTTTTGTTGCATTTCCTATGGATATTTGCTACGTTAAACTACCATTTAATGGACATCTGTGTTGTAATGTTAAAAAGTAGTGATCAAAACTATTACAGCCAGTTACCCACAAATTAAATTTAAATTTATTTTTGTAAACGCATACGTATATTATTGGTAGCCATTTCAGATTTAAGAATCTTATTGCAGCCACTCTGCGCTCAAATATAATTAATCACTTAATTTGTTCTAATTCTAATATTAAATAATTAGGAAGTACTTTCTGAAATTTTAAGACTTAGAGTTTGTGACATAATGGATCATCATATGGAAGCCTTAAAATATTGGCCAATCCATTTCACTCAGCTGTTACAATAAATCCAGAGTCTCAGAATCATGCACTTAGTCGAGATGATTTTATGAATTTTAGGAGTCTTACATATTAAACAACTTAAACCTGGACTAAATTATAATAATTCTGCAAGAAATTTATTTACTCTGGAATAATTATAATTTTCCCTCTTTTGGCGAGATCAGTTTTCTATCAATATTCAATGTTTTGGTTTGTCTTTGAGAGTAACTATGTGAGTCATGCAGGACACAACATCAACGCCTTATTGATTTGTTTACTTTTTTGTTTTAAATTTCTCACATGTTGCTAATGTGTATTTTAATTTCTAATATGTAATATGACATGATTCCTGAAGATGGTGATGGATTTATCAACAAAACGTTGAATTCTTGCAATAAATGTTCTATGGAAATTTTCTTGGTCTTTCCCACCTGTAAAATTATAAATCTTAAGTTTAATCAACTTCCAGCACTGATAATTTTGAGTATCCAGGACACCGGGGCCAGATGACTGGATAACCAGGGCACACACACCCTAAGCAACAGCAAGAATCATCTCCACATTACCTGACCTACTTTGTTTCTCTTGACCTGTCTCTACTATATAATCTGTGACCAAGTTCTCCTCTATTACGATTGAAAAGGCCGCCTGGTGGAGAACGTTTCTAATTATCAAGATACACTGAACAAATGTATTCATGAAGTCTCTACATATGCTAATAACAAAAACACTGAGTATCCCTGACTCAGTGACAAGTTCCTCTCTATTTTCCAGAGTCACAAAATACGTGTGAGTTCGGCTGCCTTGCAGTGTATAAACCTGTGTGTGGAACGGACGGAAAGATCTACAGCAACTCTTGTGAGCTTGAGCGCAAGGCTTGCAGTAACCCCGAGCTGAACCTGAAAATTGCTCCTGATACCAAATGTCGTGAGTTTTTAAGCTTCGAGTATTTTTTCCCTTTCCAATCAAATTTTTTTCTCGGTAAGATTGACCAACTTTTAATAAATTAAGTACAGTACAGTGAGTAAGTTTTGTTTAAGCTAGTTTGCATAACATATTTTATTTTTGATAATAGTCTTCAGGGCTCAAAGATGTTGCCCGTAAAAGAACTTTAAGGTGGTCTGCCAAGGTGACACAGAGGTCAGTGAGCTTTTTCGGGAATTACCCCGAAAGAGATTTGTGTACAGTGTAATTACCCGCTAGACTAAAAATTCTTTGTTTAAAAAAATTGACTTTCATAATTTGACTCGTTTATTAAATCATTAAGTTTTTGTGCAATTTTATTTATAAGTTTATTGAGCCTTCATTACCAACAAAATTTTAATTTTTACCCCATTTGGGGGTAAGTTAGCCCGGTTTCCCGACCGGGGAACCGGGCTAACACTGTGACTTATTTCTGATCAGAAGAGTCATTCTCCAGTTATTATTCAGTTGTTTCACAGAAACCATATATATATATATAATATAGGGAGGTACCACCTCTGGAACTGTCCTGGGGACCCTCATCCTCAGAGAAAAGAATAAACTTACTTCAGGGAAAACTCAAAGTTCTCCCTGAAGCTGTTTGAAAATTTTCTCCTACCACCCCCTATATTTTCTGTATACTTTATTTAAAGACAAAATACATTGACAAAATACATTGACAAAATACATTGACAAGAATACAAAAGGGAGTAAAACAACATAGATAACAACTCAGAGCTAAATCTCAAATACTTCGTCCAGCTTCCCGGCAGTGGGCCGCATGCCCAGAATGCTGCAGGCATTTTCCCTATGGATCGCAACACTGAGTCTCTGAAAGAGGAAGCTGGCCGCCTTGAGGTCCTTGATTTATATGATGAGTTTTTCACCCAGCTCTTTGAGAAACTTTAGAGCACACTTGCCCCATGCTCCTAGGGTCTCCGACCCTATTGGGATGAAGTTATAGCAAGGGGAAAGGCCTTCATATTTGCGGGTCTTCTGGGTCTCCCTTATGGCATTTTCTTTAAATGAAGTAGGTATAATGAATATAAAGCGTCCTAAGCCTTTGTACCTACTTTATTTAAATAAAAAACCATAAAAACTTTAATCAATAGATATTATTTATCGTGATCCACTTGGTCTGCATTTGATAGTGAAGATGAGTTCTTTCAGAATTTCTTTTTCAGTAATAACAAAAAATCTTTAGGTGCATTTCCAATGGATATTTGCTACATTTAACTACTATTTAATGGACGTTTGGGTTATAACATTAGAAAGCAATGATCAAAAATATTTCATGCTTGTTACCCACGAATTAAATTTAAATTCATTTTTGTAAACTCATTTATTATTGGTAGCCATTACAGATTTAAGAATCCTTTTGCAGTCACTCTGTGCTCAAATGTAGTGTGTCAGTTAATTTGTTCTAATTCTAATATTACACAAGTAGGAAGTAATTTCTGAAATTTTAAGACTTAGATTTTGTGAACATAATTTATCATCATATGGAAGCCTTAAAATATTGGCCATACCATTTCACTCAGCTGTTACAATAAATCCAGAGTCTCAAAATCATGCACTTAGTCGAGATGACTTTATGAATTTTAGGGATCTAACATATTAAACAACTCAAACCTGGACTAAATTATAATAATTCTGCATCTAATTTATTTACTCTGGAATAATTATGTTTTTCCCTCTTTTGGCGAGTTCAGTTTTCTATTCATGCAGTACATAACATCAACTCCTCATTGATTAGTCTACCTTTTTTCTTTTTTTAAATTTCTCATATGTTGCTAATGTGTATTTTAATTTCTAATATGTAATATGACATGATTCCTGAAGATGGTGATGGATTTATCAACAAAACGTTGAATTCTTGCAATAAATGTTCTATGGAAATTTTCTTGGTCTTTCCCACCTGTAAAATTATAAATCTTAAGTTTAATCAACTTCCAGCACTGATAATTTTGAGTATCCAGGACACCGGGGCCAGATGACTGGATAACCAGGGCACACACACCCTAAGCAACAGCAAGAATCATCTCCACATTACCTGACCTACTTTCTTTCTCTTGACCTGTCTCTACTATATAATCTGTGACTCAAGTTCTCCCTCTATTACGATTGAAAAGGCCGCCTGGTGGAGAACGTTTCTAATTATCAAGATACACTGAACAAATGTATTCATGAAGTCTCTACATATGCTAATAACAAAAACACTGAGTATCCCTGACTCAGTGACAAGTTCCTCTCTATTTTCCAGAGTCACAAAATACGTGTGAGTTCGGCTGCCTTGCAGTCTATAAACCTGTGTGTGGAACGGACGGAAATGTCTACAGCAACTCTTGTGAGCTTGAGCGCAAGGCTTGCGGTAACCCCGAGCTGAACCTGAAAATTGCTCCTAATAACAACTGTCGTGAGTTTTGAGCTTCGAGTATTTTTTCATTTTCCAATTAATATAATCAATTTAAATTGAATTAATGTAATTAATTTAAATTTAAGTAATCTAAATAATTTAAATTTAATTTATATAATTAATTTGAAATAAATTAATATAAGCATTTTAAATATAATTAATATAATTAATTCTAATTATAAACGAGGTATCAATGTATCATTCAAACATCAAGTAACAATTCTTAAATGGTTGTAACTATGACCATAATTTTTAAAGGGGTGGACCAAAAGCTCCAACGGTGGGTCAGGGAGACACCATGCCCAACCTTTCTAGGGCAGGGTAGGTGCCTGACCAAGAGCTTGCTACCATCTGCAGCTCACAAGACTGCCATTCCCATTAGCTCCCCTGGGGTGGGGAAGATGGCAGACCAGAGAGGCCTAGCTTCTCCCTACGAGCCCCGTGAGGGTGGGGAATGTTGGTAGGCCTGGGGACAGTTGGTCCTAACGATGAGGAGGTACTTGTACCTCCTCCCATGGCAGACATTAGTCTGAGATACTTCCAAGAAAGGGAGCCAAGGCCGGGAAACCACTTGGTAAAGGCCCGGGCAGGGAGAATCAAGAAGAAGAACAACGGCTGGTCATCATCTGACTAAGACCCGAGTCAGTAAACACTTGTCCTGTTTCCTGACAAACCTTACCTAACCTAACCATTCAAACATCACATAATACAACATAGATTTGTACCTACCATATAACTCATGTATATTGCTCCTAAATTATATTGTATTAAGTTACTGAATATATTGTAATACGCTCTGAAACATAATTCAAATATGTTTTGTACTATGCTGAATTTTTGAAACGCCAAATTAATTGAGTTTTTATTCCGTAAACAACTCACGTTTTTAATGGTTATACTGTATGCACCGCAATGGCTTGTGTACGACTCTTCTGAAGCATTTACAAGTCATCACCCGGAAACTAATATCCAAATTTCTTCAATAAAAAATGGTACATTGGGACATACACAGCTAAAATCTAATTCAGACCTTTCAAAGAGACCAGAGAAACCAATATCATATGGTTAGGTTAGGTAAGGTTCGTCAGGAAACAGGACAAGACCAATATTCTAATGTTGTTGTTGTTGTTGATTCGCCGGTACTCTCCCGGTCCGGGTCTTTTCCAGATGGTGACCTGGCCTTGGCTCCCTGTCTTGGGAGTGTCTGAGACCTATGTCTCCCATGGGAGGAGATACAAGTACCCATTCAACATCTGGGACCAACTGTCCCCAGGACTAGCCACGTTCCCCGCCTTCACGGGGCTCGTAGGGAGAAGCTAGGCCTGCAGCAGCATTCCTCCATTTTATGTTCTTTGTGTTCATTATATAAAGCTTATTAAATGATTTATTAATGCAGATAATTTACACTAATCATTTTCTTTCAGCTGACTTTCCCACTCAGGATTATTGAACACAGATGTGAATATGAGCGGAAGCCTCATCAGTGTCGCCCTCCATGATGCTCACTTGACTCAAGTGCGAACTTAATAATTCTCAACTTAAATTGTTCTAATAAAGCTTGAAGACAAATCTCTTAGTTTAATTTTGAATTATGTTCATTACTGTAATAGTACAACACTATGCAAATACAATGTACAAAAGAAACTTGAAACATAAATAACAACAAGGCACAGTACCGTG
Source organism: Cherax destructor (assembly GCA_009830355.1). Lineage (NCBI taxonomy): Eukaryota > Metazoa > Arthropoda > Malacostraca > Decapoda > Parastacidae > Cherax > Cherax destructor. Next base: position 11,258 of record WNWK01011423.1, read on the forward strand.
ACTGGAACAATACACAAATAACCAGCACATGAGGCCTGGTCACAGACCGGGTCGCGGGGGCGTTGACCCCCGGAACTCTCTCCAGGTATAGGAGAGAGGAGCTTACAACGACGTTTCGGTCTGACTTGGACCATTTACAAAGTGACACTGACAGAAAGGAGAGGTTAGGTTAGGTAAGGTTCGTCAGGAAACAGGACAAGAGTTTCCTGACTCGGGTCTTAGTCAGATGATGACCCGCCGTTGGAGATTTTGGTCATCTGACCGAGGCCTTCCGCTGGTTTACCGGTCCACCCCTTTAAAAATTATGGTCATAGTTATAACCATTAAGTTATAACAGGAGAGAAGGTGGCAGAATATATAGGCCAGCAGACAGGGAAGGGAGAAGAGAGGTAGTAGGAAAGGAAGTAGAGAGGAAGTGGTAGTAGCAGTAGTATAAGTGGAGTCAGTCAATGTGCGGGTTATTTGTGTAAACTTGAAACATATGACAAGGTTTCGCCGACTTGGACCATTAACTAGTCACACAGAGAAGCGTGAAGGAAAGGATACCAGTGTATATATGAGGGGGAGGGGCGGAGGACGGGGAGCATAATATTATAATAGGAGTAGTGGTAGGAATAGTAGTATGTCCATGGGTGATAGAAATTTAACTGAATCAAGTTTCATCAAAAATAGTACTTATTTTAATATGAATATTAGTTCAGGGTTATATGAATTAGATTTATTTATAATAAACACATTTTGCAAAAAAATTTAAGCTACGCCTAACAAGTCACTCATAAAAATTTTACTTGACGTGTGACCTGACCATATCCTCCCTACACTCCCATGCTCAGTGGAATGGGTAGTGTGTGAGGTCATGAGTGAGGTGGAATTTCATCCTTATGTCTACTGTTCAATCATTTTTACTGTTGTTAAATGCCATGAAAGCGCTATTTTTTCACTGTGGTTATTGTGAGTGTATATATGTCGTGCCGAATAGGTAAAACTGATCAATTAGTAATAACCAAGAATTAAGTCCTTTCTAAAAAAAATTCTTATATGTTTAAAGATAATTTTTTTCATTTATGTTAATGTAAAAATTAATAATTTTGTACCAAACGTACCTTAGAAAACTTACCTAACCTTATTATAAAAAAGTGTAATTTAATTTAGCCTAATCCAACTAAATATATTTTAGATAAGTTTTCAATAATTTAATAATGAGCAAATTCACGACGCTCTAACCCACGGGACCACCCAATCCTACAAAGATTACGCACCCAGCAGAGCTAGGTGTTTTACCGTGATTCGAGGACATACTATGGTGTGGGTGCCTCAGACCTAATATCATTCTACTCCCCGTTTGGTGTACTAGCCTCCACAAGCAGAATATATATAATTGTAACAACGAATGAGTGGTATTTAAGTTCTATTTGTACAATTTTCTGAGTCTTTCCTCAATAGTTTTCTGGCTGAGAATAAGAATAGTCTTTCTATCTCCAATTAATTTCTGCCATAGATCACAACAATCCTCAGCTGCTGTCTTAATAATCACTGAAACATCAGTAAACCTTCCTTCATCAAATTTATATCGCCAGCAGATCCTTAACATATCGCCTTTGGACGGAAGTTAGTTCATTGGAAGAACACTGTGGCTTTCCTAGTTGACATTGTAGTCATCTCAGTAGTAAAGTATACAAGTAATCAGAGTATCTGAAAAAATAAAGTTAGTTAATGTTTATAAAATACTGCAGAGTACATAGATACAGTACATAAAACACTGCGCTGCGCTACTCAGTAATACAGACATATTCCAAAATTTTAATCACAAATGTTGTAGGCTTAGCCTCAACCAGTCAACTTCATATTTTGCACTAAATCTAAGATGTACAAAAGGAACAAATTTTCAATGCTCAATAAAGTACAGTACCTGCACTTTGAAAGAGGGGTGTTAATTTTGCAGTTTTATAACTGCAAAATTAACACTTCTGGCAAGACAGTGATGGAGTAAATGATGATGAAAGTTTTTCTTTTCGGGCCACCATGCCTTGGTGGGAAACAGCCGAAATATATATATATATATATATATATATATATATATATATATATATATATATATATATATATATATATATTATATATATATATATAATACATATATATATTATAATATTATATATATAATATATATATATATATATATATATATATATATATATATATATATATATATATATATATATATATATATATATATATATATATATAATATCATAAGCTAGCCAGGGTTCGAACCCATGTTGTACTGGCCCATCATTGTGAGCGAGAACGACATGATGCCTTAACCACAGGTCACCAATCCTACAAGAACCAAACACACAGCACAGAGCTATGTGTTTACCTTGTCCGAGGACATACGGAGGTGTGGGAGCTTTCAAGCAATTTCATTCTCATCTCTGTTTGGTGTACTAGCCTACGAGCAGTATTTGATGATAATGAAATTAGCTTGAAAGCTCCACACCTCCGTATGTCCTCGGACTCGAAAACACATAGCTCTGTGCTGTGTGTTGGTTCTTGTAGGATTGGTGGACTTTGGTTAAGGCATCATGTCGTTCTCGCTCACAATGATGGGCCAGTACAACATGGGTTCGAACCCTGGCATATATATATATATATATATATATATATATATATATATATATATATATATATATATATATATATATATATATATATATATATATATATATTATATATATATATATATATATATATATATATATATATATATATAGAGTAAATGCTAGGGTGTTGGGGAGAGGGGTGGGATTAAATTTTGGAGAATTAAATGCAAAATGGGAGTTGACACAGTTACTTTTTGCTGATGATACTGTGCTTATGCGAGATTCTAAAGAAAAGTTGCAAAGGTTAGTGGACGAGTTTGGGAGAGTGTGTAAAGGTAGAAAGTTAAAAGTGAACATAGATAAGAGTAAGGTGATGCGGGTATCAAACGATTTAAATAATGAAAAATTGGATATCACATTGGAGAGAGGGGTTATGGAAGAAGTAAATGTTTTCAGATATTTGGGAGTTGACGTGTCAGCGGATGGGTTTATGAAGGATGAGGTTAACCATAGAATTGATGAAGGAAAAAAGGTGAGTGGTGCGTTGAGGTATCTGTGGAGACAAAAAACGTTATCCATGGAGGCAAAGAAGGGAATGTACGAAAGTATAGTGGTACCAACACTCTTATATGGGTGTGAAGCATGGGTTGCAAATGCTGCAGCGAGGAGGAGGCTGGAGGCAGTGGAGATGTCCTGTCTAAGGGCAATGTGTGGTGTAAATATTATGCAGAAAATTCGGAATGTGGAAATTAGGAGAAGGTGTGGAGTTACTAAAAGTATTTGTCAGAGGGCTGAAGAGGGGTTGTTGAGGTGGTTTGGTCATTTAGAGTGAATGGATCAAAGTAGAATGAATTGGAGAGCGTATAAATCTGTAGGGAAGGAAGGCGGGGTAGGGGTCGTCCTAGAAAAGGTTGGAGGAAGGGGTAAAGGAGGTATTGTGGGCGAGGGGCTTGGACTTCCAGCAAGCATGTGTGAGCGTGTTAGATAGGAGTGAATGGAGACGAATGGTTTTTGGGACACGACGATCTGTTGGAGTGTGAGCAGGGTAACATTGTGTGAAGGGATTCAGGGAAACCAGTTAATTGATTTAGTTGGACTTGAGTCCTGGAAATGGGAAGTACAATGCCTGCACTTTAAAGGAGGGGTCTGGGATAGTGACAGCTGGGAGGGACAATTCTCAGCTGTCGTATCTGAGCTCCTCTGCAAAGACAGTGATTATGTATGTGTGTGTTGATAGTGTTGAATGATGATGAAAGTATTTTCTTTTTGGGGATTTTCTTTCTTTTGGGTCACCCTGCCTCGGTGGGAGGCGGCCGACTTGTTGAATATATATATATATATATATATATATATATATATATATATATATATATATATATATATATATATATATATATATATATATATATATATATATATATATAAGGTAAAATTGGTCAATTAGCTTGATCTCATTTAAAATTTAAAATTAAGTCCTTTCTTATACTTTTAAAGATACATTTTTTTATATATGTTAATGTAAAAATTAATAATTTTGTACGAGTGGTATTGGATTGACTGGACAAAAGAGCGAGTGATTTCATGTTTATAGAGTGATCTGTGGCTTCACAATGTTGGTGTATGGCACTTAATTTGGGTTTACTCAATTGCCTCTTTGTTCTAATAGATCTGCCCAGGTATTCAAAGGCACGGACCTTCGTTTGACGCTTAATTTTACAAATATACGTTGCATTACAGCTATGACAATTATATCTGTAGACAACTGAGGACTGTAATTCAATAGGTATAACATCTTTGATCTTAAAGTGTATAATGCATTTAGGCTTAAATATAACCTGAGACTCTCACCTGAAGATAAAATTCTATTAACAAAGCTGTTCTCTGAATGACATTGAAAGTATTTGCTTTTTTATCGGGTAACTCAAGCTCCTGTATATAAGCATACAAGTGTATGTTAGGTATCCATAGATGCAATGTACTCATCAATGTCATCTTCAGTTATGAATAAATTTTTACAGTAAACTTCACATAAATGAGCACACATGGATGACTAGGATAGGCCATCAGGTCGACATACATAATGATGGCGGCATCCTTCATGCTAGCTGCAACTCACTAAATGCAGATCACCTGCAGCTGGAGGTCTGATTGAGGATGCTGATCGACGTGTCCAAGTTTCTCTCACCCTCAGTGGATTGAGAACAGAAAGGTGGTGATTCACTTTTTGCACTTTTTCACACTTGTTAACAATCTGCCTTAGATGTCAATGTCACTGTGGTAGGTCAAATTTTGACAATATAGTTATCCTAGCTTCTGATCTTTTGTATACATAAAATAGATTATATATTTTTTTCCAAATAATCTGTTGTGGGAGCTCATGAATATAAGGGACGAGGACAGTTCTAAGATTTGTTACTCTCAGAAGTTCTGCTGTTGTAATGTGGTTCATGTGAGCCTCTGGCGATATTTGTAATGTCTTAATTACTACCAGGATTTTGTTTTTATTCTACTTTCGAGCAGTTTCATCACTTCCTCCTTTGACGTTTAAATGCTGTTCAGCTTCATTTGATTTCTTACACCCTATATACTTATACGTATCATCCCTTTCTCCTCGGTGAATACCTTCTTAAATCTTCTATTCACTTCTTTACATACCTCTATCTTAGTCCCAAAGTTTTTTTTTCCCTTTTCTCCAGTCTTATTACGCAGTCCTAAAATGTTGGCATATTAGGCAGCAAAGAAGTTTTGGTTTTTAATTTTAGCCTTGATGTTATGTAGTTCACAAAATACCTCTATTTTCAGCTTATCATATTCGTTTCCGGCTCTTCTACTTGATTCCCTGTTTTCTGTGTTCTCCGTCCTGTTAAAATTAAAAAGTGAACTCTCTCTCTCTCTCTCTCTCTAATTTTAACATTTCTTTTCCTACTAATCGGTATGAATGTTAATGTGGTCTCTCTTCCTTGTAAGATAACCTAACTTTCCTAAATTACTTTGTTTCTTTGTTTATTTGTTGGTTGAATAGTCCTTTTGCTTGTCTGTTGTTTGTGTGTGCCAGTGTGTGTACTCACCTAGTTGTGGTTGCAGGGGTCATGTCATAGCTCCTGGCCCCGCCTCTTCACTGGCCGCTACTGGGTCACTCTCCCTGCGCCATGAGCTTTATCATACCTCTTCTTAAAGCTATGTATGGAACCTGCCTCCACTACATCACTTCCTAAACTATTCCACTTCCCGTGTGTGTGTGTGTACTCACCTAATTGTACTCACCTAATTGTGGTTGCAGGGGTCGAGACTCAGCTCCTGGCCCCGCCTCTTCGCTGTCCGCTACTGGGTCTCTGCTCTCCCTGCTCCATGAGCTTTATCATACCTTGTCTTAAAACTATGTATGGTTCCTGCCTCCACTATATCTTTCTCTAGACTATTCCACTTCCTGACTACTCTGTGGCTGAAGAAATGCTTCCTAACATCCCTTTGACTCATCTGAGTCTTCAGCTTCCAGTTGTGTCCCCTTGTTTCTGTGTTCCCTCTCTGGAACATCCTGTCACTGTCTACCTTGTCGATTCCCCGCAGTATTTTGTATGTCGTTATCATGTCTCCTCTGACCCTTCTTTCCTCCAGTGTTGTTAGTCCTATTTCCCTCAACCTTTCTTCATAGGACAGACCCCTGAGTTGTGGAACTAACCTTGTCGCAAACCTTTGCACTTTCTGTAGTTTCTTTATGTGCTTGACCAGGTGTGGGTTCCAGACTGGTGCTGCATATTCTAGTATGGGCCTGACGTACACGGTATACAGTGTCTTAAACGAGTCCTTGTTAAGGTAACGGAACGCTAATCTTAGGTTTATCAGTCGCCCATATGCTGCCGCAGTTATCTGGTGTGTTAGTTACCATTTTGCCCTAGGCACATGTCGATTAGACACTAGGCCTGTTGTATGTATGTGTGTGTGTGTGTGTGTGTAACGAAACACTTCGAAATGTTTCGGCCCCGCCGGGAATTGAACCCGGGCCCTCCGTGCGTGAAACAAGAGCGCTAGCCACCATGCCATCGGGGCGAGTGAATGTGTGTGTGTGTGTGTGTGTGTGTGTGTGTGTGTGTGTGTGTGTGTGAGTGTGTTTGTGTGTGTGTGTGTGTGTGAGTGTGTTTGTGTGTGTGTGTGTGTGTGAGTGTGTGTGAGTGTGTGTGTGTGTGTGTGTGTGAGTGTGTGTGTATGTGTGTGTGTGTGTGTTAGTTACCATTTTGTCCTAGGCACATGTCGATTAGACACTAGGTCTGTTGTATGTATGTGTGTGTGTGTGTGTAACGAAACACTTCGAAATGTTTCGGCCCCGCCGGGAATTGAACCCGGGCCCTCCGTGCGTGAAGCAAGAGCGCTAGCCACCATGCAATCAGGGCGTGTGTGTGTACTCACCTATTTGTACTCACCTATTTGTGGTTGCAGGGGTCGAGTCATCGCTCCTGGCCCCGCCTCTTCACTGATTGCTACTAGGTCCTCTCTCTCCCTGCTCCATGAGCTTTATCAAACCTAGTCTTAAAACTATGTATGGTTCCTGCCTCCACTATGTCGCTTTCCAAGCTATTCCACTTCCTGACAACTCTATGACTGTAGAAATACTTCCTAACATCCCTTTGACTCATAGGAGTCTTCAACTTCCAATTGTGACCCCTTGTTTCTGTGTCCCCTCTCTGGAACATCTTGTCTCTGTCCACCTTATCTATTCCTCGCAGTATTTTATATGTCGTTATCATGTCTCCCCTAACCCTCCTGTTCTCTAGTGTCGTCAGGCCGATTTCCCTGACGTGTGTGTGTGTGAGTGTATGTGTGTGTGTGTGTGAGTGTGTGTGAGTGTATGTGTGTGTGTGTGTGTGTGTGTGTGTGTGTGTGTGTGAGTGTATGTGTGTGTGTGTGTGTGTGTGTGTGAGTGTATGTGTGTGTGTGTGTGTGTGTGCCAATAATAATCCCGTAAGGAGTAGAGAGACGTTGTAACAGCTGAGAGAGAACCAGAAGGGGTCATGAGACAGAGTGGGTCAACACCACAGGAAAACTGGTCCAGGAGCAAAAAAAAAAAAACTTAAGCACCGTTACTCTTGTAAAGATCTAACTCAGGTAAATTTGTCCTGTTTCGACAAGACTGAGAATTATTCATTTTAATATATCCACACCTTTCACATATATTACAGATAATACAAACTCCGCCTACGTTAAAAAAATCCATAAAAAAGTGTTATAATATATTTATAATACAGCGACTAAAATATACAATAAGTGTTGATGGATGGCACTTCGCCATGTGCAAGTGGTATATAAGATCTTGATCTGATGTGTTGTTGTTAAGCAGTGTGAGACTCGTCTTCTCAGGAGCAATACCAGGTAAGTTCATGAGGAAGATTTTTACTTTATTTCAACAATGAACTGATAATTTAGCTTTGTGAGTTGGCATCGTTTGCGTTCATTGTATTCACAGAGAGGAATTGATAATGTCAGGGAAATATTCGAATGAATCATTAGTAAAGAAATGTATTTTTTTAAGTTTTAGTTAGGAAGAACTAAATAGTTAAATGCTTTTAATTATGCTATTCATTCCTTAATGTTTTTCGCGTTTGTTTAGTGAAGATATTTTAACCCTTATTTTGGCAATAAACAACTTTATTAAACAACATTATCTGTCTTGTTCCTTAACAAGACTCTTCACATTAAAAGAATTTTATTGTTAGCTTTCGGTCAATGAATCCTAAGCCGAATTCCTCTCCTCATCAACTGTAGAATTTCTTTGGTATTTCAGATTGGAATACCATAGAATTTTGGTAATTATTATCACTTGTAGTAAAACGCTAAGCCCATTGAAGCTCATACAACATATGGGGTATAAGAGGCAATCACGTTTGATTCGAGGAATCTTGAGGTAAATTTATTTTCCTTGATGAAAATTACTTCAGCTGCATCAAGACACCTCCCTTCCCTCCTTCACTGAAGGGAATCAAAAGTAATGTTATGTCTGCCCCCTAAAAATCATTTTGTAACGCAGTGAGCTACTTATAGCACTAGCAGAGATAATTATTAATGATGGAGTCGTCCACCCGTCGTGCCTTGTTTTAAGGTACTATAAAATTTTGATCAGATTTTTAACTCGGAGGTCCAGCCATCCAGGATAACTCAATAAAGTCAGTGCGTCTTCAGGGACTGTTGGTCTTATTTCCCCCAAGGATGCAACTCACCAGTGAGACTTACACCCAGGTACCTACTTAATGGTAAGTGTACATGGGCAGCAGGTGCAAGGCAACATTCCCAGCGGGTTCACTAGTGCTGGTGTGGGAGCTGGTGACCTTACCAACCGTCATCAGCTCTTCATCCTTATCTAGAATCTGAAGTCGGGACCACTGATTGCAATTACTGGTGTTACTGACATTTTTTCCATCATATAATAAATAGATTTTGTGAAAGATGAGCTCTTATTGCTGATCCTTCCCACTAAAATTTCGTTAGTTATTATTATATTCATGGGGGGGGGGGAGTGCTAAACACCCAGTGGGGTCAAGCAGCGCCTGTAGGAATGGAAGGCAATATAGTTCGAGGAAAGCAATAGGGGTGAAAATCCAATTCCTTCCATCGAAAACCTCTCCCGAGGTTCAGAAACCTTCCTTGAGGGAACTATATTTTCGTTGATTGCTACTAGTATTTTTATTCTGTGAAAATGTTCCATCATTGACAATGCAGATTCTCACTTTTTTTTATTTTGCGAAGTTTCAATTGACAATGTATATATACAGTTGACAAAGAATAAAAATCCTTAAGAAAGATCAAATCGCAATGGAGAAACCTTTATAATGACTCTATTATGACTAACACGACTCTCGCAATTGGTTCAAACCTCACCCGTTCCGTGGGTTGTTTAACTTTATTATATTCGTCTGACGATGCAAGAACGAAGAACAGTAATCTGCTAGTATTAATAATATAGAATATTATTTTTGCACAAAAATGTTTTAAAATTATAAAAAAAGCTTAGGGTCAGCTGCACCACAGAGGGTGATGGGACAGTGTCACTCACCAGCTGGGAAGCTGGGGACAGTCTCACTCACCAGCTGGGAAGCTGGGGACAGTCTCACTCTCCAGCTGGGAAGCTGGGGACAGTCTCACTCACCAGCTGGGAAGCTGGAGACAGTCTCACTCTCCAGCTGGGAAGCTGGGGACAGTCTCACTCACCAGCTGGGAAGCTGGGGACAGTCTCACTAACCAGCTGGGAAGCTGGGGACAGTCTCACTCTCCAGCTGGGAAGCTGGGGACAGTCTCACTCACCAGCTGGGAAGCTGGGGACAGTCTCACTCTCCAGCTGGGAAGCTGGGGACAGTCTCACTCACCAGCTGGGAAGCTGGGGACAATCTCACTCACCAGCTGGGAAGCTGGGGACAATCTCACTCACCAGCTGGGAAGCTGGGGACAGTCTCATTCACCAGCTGGGAAGCTGGGGACAATCTCACTCACCAGCTGGGAAGCTGGGGACAGTCTCACTCACCAGCTGGGAAGCTGGGGACAGTCTCACTCACCAGCTGGGAAGCTGGTTCACCCGTCCTAGGAGGAGAGGGCTTTGTTGGAGGAGCTAATACTAATAGTTGAAATAATATGAGAAACAGTTGTAATAACAGTAGTTTAGCTAAAAGTATCTGGAATAAGTAGGGGCGACAGTAACAGTAGTGCATCTTTGGTTATCTTGACCCTTCAGACACCACTACTTACGACGCTTTATTACACTTGTTCCTTGTTCTCTAAAGTTACAGAGCACCAGCGGCTAAAATAAGGTAACGTTTTTCTACCAGTAAAGATATATTTCTCATTCTGGAGGGCATCATTGAGTACTATATTGTATAATTTTCCTCCCATGAATGATAATTTTCTCAGGTTGGCGAGCAGCAGTGATCATAATTTTTCTCACTCGACGGTTCGCTGTGTGAAGACCTGGTGATCATGCGGTCACTGGCCTGGAATACCGCACTGCTGCTGCTGCTGCTGCTGGGGTTTGTGCTGTGTAAGCTATCACCACCTGTTTGTTGCCTCTCTAACTAACATATATATATATTGAGCGTCATTGCTCTTTGTAACACTCAAGCGCTCTTGATCCAGTCAAATGAACTTATCCACACCTCTGGATCGAACCTGAATATTTCCCCTTCCCTAAGTGCTGTATGGTTCTTATGGGTTTAGCGCTTCCTATTGATTACAGTAATAATACTTTTTATTGCTTAATAATTATCATTCGTTAGTTCTGTGTTAATGCTCACTATAGTAAGACAGAACAAGTAAGTGGTGGTGTGTGTAGGTGCGTGTACTCACATATATGTACTCAGGAGTTACGAGTCACAGCTCCTGGCCCTGCCTCTTCGCTAGCCGCTACTAGGTCATTCTCTCCCAGCTCCTAGAACCTTATCATACCTCTTCTTAAAGTTATGTATGGAACTTGCCTCCACTACTTCACGCAACTCTAACGCTAAAGAAATACTTCCTAACATTCCTATGACTCCTCTAGGTTTTCAACTTCCAGTTGTGGCCCGTTGTTCTTGTGTCCCTACAACATTCTAGCCATGTCCACCTTATCAATTCCTCTCTGTATTTTATCATGACCCTCCTATCCTCTAGTCTTATCAGGTTGAGTTCCATTAACCTCTCCTCATAAGACATACCCCTCAGTTCCGGGACTACTCTTGTTGCAAACTTTGCCCTTTCTCCAGTTTCTTGTCGTGTTTGACTAGGTGTGGGTCCCACATTGGTGGTGCATACTCCAGTATGGGCCTGACGTACACGGTGTACAGTGTTGTGAATGAATCCTTACTTAGATGTTGAAATGCTGTTCTCAGGTTTGCCAAGCGCCCATATACTGCAGCGGTTATTTGATATGCGCCTCAGGGGACATGCTCGGTATAATGCTTTCCCCAAGATCCTTTTCCTTAAGTGAAGTTTGCAGCCTTTGATCCCCTATCCTGTACTCCGTCTGGGTCTTCTTTGTCCTTCCCCAATCTTCATGAATTTGCACTTGCTGGGGTTAAACTCTAAGAGCCATTTGTCAGACCAGGCTTCCAGCCTATCCAGATCCCCTTGTAATCTTACCTGATCCTCGTTTGCTTGTATTCTCCTCATCAGTTTCACATCGTCTGTGAACAGGAACACCTCTGAATCTATTCCTTCTGTTATATCATTCACATATACAAGAAACATCACTGGCAGTTGGGCTGACCTTTGTGGAATCCCACTCGATAGACAGATGTGACCACTCTCACACCTCGTCACGTACAAACACTTGCTTCCTTCCTGTCAGATATTCCCTGATCCATTGTAGTACTTTCCCTGCTATTCCTGTCCGCTCCTCTAGCTTTTAAACCAGTTCCTTGTGTTATACTGTGTCCAAGCCTTCTTACAATCCAAGAAGATGCAGTCTACCCATCCCTCTCTCTCCTGTCTTAATTCTGTTACCTTGTCGTAGAACTCAAGTAGATTTGTGACACAGGATTTCCCATCCCTGAACCCGTGCTGGTTGTGATGCATGAACCTATTCCTTTTTAGGTGCTCCACCACTCGTTTTAATGCCTTTATATACTATACATGTCAGTGACAGTGGTCTATAGTTCAATGCTGCATATCTGTCCCTGTTCTTAAAAACTGGGACTACATTTGCTGTCTTCCACGCCTCAGGCAGTAGGCCTATTTCGATAGATTTATTGAGATTGTTTTTAGAGGCACACACAGTGCCTCTGCTACTTCTATCAGGGCCCTGGGAGAGATGTTGTCTGGGCCCACCACCTTTGAGGTCTTAGTTCACCTAACAGTTTCTTCACCTCCTCCTTATTTGTGTGCAGTGTGTCCAGCATCTGCTGGTGTACACTACCGCATTTGTGTGTATGTATGTGAGTTGCAGGGGTCGAGTCATAGCTCCTGGTCCCCCTCTACGCTGGTCAATACTAGGTCACTCTCTCTCCGTTCCCAGAGCCTTATCATACCTCCTCTTAAAGCTATGTATGGAACTTGCCTCCACTACTTCACTCTCCAGATTATTCCACTTCCTAACAACTCTAAGGCTACAGAAATACTTCCTAACATCCCTATGACTCATCTGGGATTTTAGCCTCCAGTTGTGTTCCTTTATTCCTGTGTCCCATCTCAGAAACATTCGAGCCCAGTCTACCTTGTCAATTCTTCTTAGTATTGTATACGTCATTATCATGTCCCCTATCCCTCCTATGCTCTAGTGTCATCAGGTTGACTTCCTTAACCTCTTTTCGTAAAACATACCCCTCAGTTCCGGAACTAGTTGTGTTATAAACTTTTGCGCTTTCTCCAATTTCTTGACGTGTTTGACTAGTTGTGGGTTCCATATTGGTGACCCAGTAAGGGGTTGACGTACGCGGTGTACAGTGTCGTGAATGACTCCTTACTTAGATTTCAAAATGCTATTCTCAGAATCGCCAAGCGCCCATATGCTGAAGGAGTTTTTGACTGATGTGCGGCTTAAGGAACATGGCCTGTATAATGCTTATCCCAAAATTCTTTTTATTTAAGTGAAGTTTGCAGCCTTTGATCCCCTAGCTTGTACTCCGTCTGCGATCTTCTTTGTCCTTCCCCAATCTTCATGACTTTGCACTTGCTGGGAACTCCAAAAACCATTTGTTGGACCAGGCTTCCAGCCTATACAGATATCCTTGTAATCTTACCTGATCCTCGCCCGTTTGTATTCTCCTCATCAGTTTCATATCCTCAGCGAACAGCGACACTTCTAAATCTATTCCTTCCATCATGTAATTCACATATACAAGAAACAGCATAGGAACTTGGACTGACCTTTGTGGAACGCCACTCGACATATACGCCCACTCTGACAGTTCATCACGTACCAACACTCGTTCTTTCCTTCCTGCTAGGTATTCCCTGATCCATTGCAGTACTTTCCCTGCTATTCCTTCCTGCTCCTCTAATTTTTGAACCAGTGTCTTGTCTGGCACTGTGTCAAAAGCCTTGTTACTGTCCAAAAAGATGCAATCTACACATCCCTCTCTCTCCTGTCTTACTTCTGATACCTTATTGTAAAACTCAAGAAGATTTGTGACACAGGATTTCCCATACCTGAAGCCATGCTGATTGTCATGTATGAGCCCAATCCATTCAATGTGCTCCACCATTCTTCTCCTGATAACCTTTTCCATGACTTTACATTCTGTATATATCAGTGACACTGGCCTGTAGTTTAACACTGCCTGTCTGTCTCCTTTCTTAAAAATTACAACTAAATTTGCTGTCTTTCACACCTCAGGCATTTGCCCAGTTTCGATACATTTATTGAAGATTGCTGCTAGAGGCACACACAGCTCCTCTGCTCCCTCTCTTAGGACTCATGGAGATATATTATCTGGGCCCACTGCCTTCGAGGTATCTAGTTCACCTAGCAGTTTCTTCACCTCCTCTGTAGTTATGTTAATTGTATCCAACACCTGCTGGTGCACCCTACCTCCTCGGTTTGCTGGAAGCGATTCTGTCTCTAATGTGAATACTTCTCTAAATCTTGTGTTAAGTTCTTCACATATTTCCTGGTTACTCTTTGTGAGCTCCCTCCTTCTTTCCTCAGCCTGATTACCTGGTCCTTGAGCAAGCCTTGTTTTCCTCCTGATGTGACTGTGTAACAACTTTGGTTCAGATTTGGCTTTTGATGCTATATCGTTCTCATATTGCCTCCGGGCCTCCTTATCAATGCCTATTCGTTTCTGATTCTTCTGTTCATCTACTTGTTTTCTTGAGTTCTTTGGTCAGACATCTTTTGTTCCGAGCAGGGAAATTAGATCTAACAAAAATGATCCTTAATGGATAAGCAATAGATTAAAACATCTCATTGGTCAAAAAAAGGCACATAAAGACGTATCAAAAGAGGGGATGGGCAGATAAGAAATCAATATTTTCAATTAAAGAGAGAAATAAAAAAAGGAATAAGAAAAGCAAAAAGGGATTATGAGGCTAAGGTCGCAAGGGATTCGAAGACTAACCCAAAAGGGTTCTTTCAGGTATACAGAAGTAAGATTAGGGACAAGATAGGCCCACTTAAGAGTAACTCAGGTCAGATAACTGACAGTGATAAGGATATGTGTGAAATTTTCAATACTTACTTCCTCTCAGTTTTTACTCAGGAAGATACTAGCAAAATTCCAGAAATAATAAATTATGTAGAACAGGAAGATAATAAACTGTGCTCGATTGGGGTAACTAGAGACATGGTCCTCAGACAAATAGAGAAATTAAAACCTAACAAATCCCCAGGCCCTGATGAACTGTTTGCAAGAGTTTTAAAGGAATGTAAAGAGGAACTTAGCAAGCCTTTGGCAAATCTTTTCAATATATCACTACAAACTGGCATAATGCCAGACAAGTGGAAAATGGCAAATGTAATACCAGTTTACAAGGCAGGTGACAGGTCCATAGCTTCGAACTATAGACCAATAAGCCTTACCTCCATAGTTGGTACATTTATGGAATCAATAATTGCCGAGGCAATTCGTAGCCATCTTGAAAGGCATAAATTGATTAATGAATCTCAACACGGTTTTACTAAGGGGCGTTCCTGTCTTACGAATTTACTAACTTTTTTCACTAAGGTGTTTGAGGAGGTAGATCATGGTAATGAATATGATATTGTGTATATGGACTTCAGTAAGGCTTTCTATAGAGTTCCACATCAGAGGCTATTGAGGAAACTTAAGGCACACGGAATAGGAGAAGAATTTTTTTCCTGGGTAGAGGCATGGTTGACAAATAGGCGGCAGAGAGTTTGCATAAATGGGGAGAAATCAGAATGGGGGCACGTCTCAAGCGGTGTCCCACAGGGGTCAGTTTTGGGCCCCTTGTTATTTACAATTTACATAAACGACGTAGATGATGGAATAAATAGCAACATAAGCAAATTTGCTGATGACACCAAAATAGGCAGTCCAATTCATTCTAATGAGGACATTAGAGCACTCCAGGATGATTTGAATAGACTGATGCAGTGGTCGGAGAAGTGGCAGATGCAGTTTAATGTAGACAAATGCAAAGTTCTAAATGTTGGACAGGACAATAACCATGCCACATATAAAGTGAATAATGTAGATCTTAATACTAGTGATTGCGAAAATGATTTAGGAGTTCTGGTTAGCAGTAATCTGAAACAAAGACAACAGTGCATAAGTGTTCGCAATAAAGCTAACTGAATCCTTGGCTTCATATCAAGAAGTATAAATAATAGAAGTCCTCAGGTTGTTCTTCAACTCAATTTATCCTTGGTTAGGCCTCATTTAGATTATGCTGCACAGTTCTGGTCACCGTACTACAGAATGGATATAAATGCACTGGAAAACATACAGAGGAGGATGACAAAGTTGATCCCATGTATCAGAAATCTTCCCTATGAGGATAGACTGAGGGCCTTGAATTTACACTCTCTAGAAAGGCGTAGAATTAGGGGGATATGATTGAGGTGTATAAATGGAAAACAGGAATAAATAAAGGGGATGTAAATAGCGTGCTGAAAATATCCAGCCAAGACAGGACTCGCAGCAATGGTTTCAAGTTGGAAAAGTTTAGATTCAGGAAGGATATAGGAAAGCACTGGTTTGGTAATAGAGTTGTGGATGAGTGGAACAAACTCCTGTGTACCGTCATAGAAGCTAAGACGTTGTGTTGTTTTAAAAATAGGTTGGATAAATACATGAGTGGGTGTGGGTGGGTGTGAGTAGGACCTGACTAGCTTGTGCTACTAGGTCTTATGCCGTGCTCCTTAAGTGGAAGTGACCTGACTACCTGGAGTTTACCTGAAGAGGATTAACTCCAGGTAGTCAGGTCTAAGCCGGGGAGTGATGGACTTGCCTCGCATGGGTCAGTAGACCTGCTGCAGTGTTCCTGATTTCTTATGTTCTTATCTACTTTTTCCATGCTCTAGCACACTTGGTTTTGGCCTCTTAACACCTCCAGTTAAACCATGGGCTCACTCTTTGGTATGAACGTCTCCTCTGCCTCCCTGCACTGAGTGGTCACTAGAGAGAGAGGAAAGGATGTTGAAGTAAGGCTGGATCTCATAGTCACCTTGAACAGTTCAGACATATGTGATATCACACACGAAAAACCACTTGGCGATAGTGATCAACCTGAGTTTTGAATACCTTATAGAGTTAACAGTGGAGAATGCAACAGCATGAGAAGGATGAGAGAAGCCAAACTACAAAAAAGTGGACTACATAGCAATCTCTTCACCTCCTCCTCGGTTGTTTGTATTGTGTCCAGCACTTGATGGTGTACCCCACCTCTCCGCCTTTCTGGAGTCTCTTTTGTCTCCTCTGTGAATACTTCTTTGAATCTCATGATGAGCTCCTCACATACTTCACGGTCCTTTCTTGTGATCTTCCCTCCTTCCTTCCCCAGCCTGATTACCTGGTCCTTGACTGTTGTTTTCCTCATGATGTGACTGTACAACAGCTTCGGGTCGGACTTGGCTTTGGATGCTATGTCATTTTCATATTGTAGTTGGGCCTCTCTCCCTACCTGACTATATTCATTTCAGGCTCTTTGACTGCTCTCCTTATTCTCCTGGTACCTTTGCCTTCTATAATTCTTCCCTTCTCTAGCACACTTGGGTTTGGCCTCTCTACACCTTTGGGTGAACCAAGGGCTCGTCCTGGCCTTCTCGTTATTTCTGTTGCTCTTGGATACAAACCTCTCCTCTGCTTCCTTGCACATATTCCATCATCTCATTTACAGATCTCCCTGGCCGTTCTCTGTCTCACTGAACATCATACAGGAAGTTCCTCATGCCTGTGTAGTACCCTCTCTTGTAGTTTGGCTTCATTCACCCTGCCCTTCCTGCTTCACATTAGACTTGTAACTCTACTCAGAACCACATGATCGCTAGCTCCGAGGGGTCTATCGTATGTTAAGTCTTCACTATCTGCACTGCTCAAGGTGAATACTAGGTTCAGTGTTGCTGGTTCGTCGTCTCCTCTCTCTATGGTAGTCTCCCTAACATGTTGATGCATGAGATTTTCCAGTTCCACCTTCATCATCTTAGCCCTCCACATTTCTGGGATTTCATGTGGCTATAGGTTTTTCCAGCCAATTTCTTTGTGATTGAAGTTACCCACAAGCAGTAGCTTGAGAGTAACAGAGCGATGGTTGACACAATGGCTGACGTGGCCAGAAGAGCCCATGTAGGCAGGGCAAAGCTACTGCTTGTGGGTAACTTGGCCTCCTGCTATTCTGTGGTGGGTTATACATCACTGTAATTACCACCTTGGGACCTCCAGATTGAAGTGTTCCTACTATGTAGTCTCCTGCTTCTCCTCTGTCTCATCTCTTCAGCTCCTCAAAATCCCATTGGTTTTTGATGAGCAGTGCCACTCCTCCACCCCCTCTGTTTCCTCTGTCTTTCCTCAGGATCTGATACCCATCTGGAAAGATGGCATCTGTTATCATACCCGTGAGTTTGATTTCTGCAAGAGCTATGATGTCTGGTGCTGCCACTTTGATTCTTTCGTGCCACTCCTCCCTCAGCCACTCCTCCTCCATCAGCGTTGGTGCACAATACCTTCAGTTTCCTCTCCAACACTGTATTCTGGGGGGTCTGTGGGGGTTGGGGATTGGGGGACCTGGCAGTGTGTGTGCGTGTTTTGAGTGAGTGGTGTGTGCTTGTGAATGTATGTGTGCATGTAGTAATAGTAATAGTAACTATTTGACTATCGGGTTTGTGTTTTTGGGTATATTGCATTGATCGGAACTCATCTCACATTGCAGGTAGGCCACAGATATGCTGGGATTATTGGTCACAGACATGCGGGGAATATTGCCCAGCTGTCTACTCTCCAGTCTGCGGGTCTGATGGCAACACCTATGGGAACTCGTGTGAACTGTCTATAGCGGCTTGTCACAGCCCATGTAAAAATCTAACGAAGGTGCACGATGGTCCTTGTTGTGAGTATTTTCACTAGTTTTTGTCTCGCAGCTGAAGTAATATTAACTTTATAAGAGATCTATTAAGAAACTGTTTCAGGATTTATTTTATCGTCGTTGACTCGTTTGGTGTAACTTTTAGATAATTTTATAAGCATCATCAATGTCACATTGCCATTATAACTCTTGAATGTTTATGAACTGTCGGGATGTTTACCTAAATTGTCTTGAGAAGTCAGTAAAGTCAGTAAATAGAGAAAATATATATATATATATATATATATATATATATATATATATATATATATATATATATATATATATATATATATATATATATATATATATATATATATATATATATATATGCAAAAGATCACAGTAAACAGGTGATATCAAAATATGCAAGACAACCACTATGAAAAAATAGAGGAATTCCAAGCGCTTCGTGACTACTCACATTATCAAGGAACTATAAAGGAAACATGACAAGAGGACTTATATAAGGGGCGAGACTACACCTCACAGTCACATCATACTAACAAAGACAACACCTCACAGTAGCGTAACACGCACGACTCTGTAAGAGGAACATAAGAAAGGACCTGAAACTTTTCCCAAGAATTAAGATTAGTCCAATTTATCATTAAATTCTTCCCAAATTTTATTAATTATAAATGAATCCAATTTATATAAACCAAAATAAATATTCATATTATTTTCAAAACTACTTTTTATGAAACATGATTCTATTATATTCCTCTCAACCATGGACTTGCTTGATACAACTTTCTCAGCATTTTGAAAATCAATTGGATGGTTAAAATCTCTCACATGAATAAATAGAGCATTAGAATCTTGTCCAGTTCTAATGCTATATTTATGTTGCTTTAATCTTAGTTCAAGACTTTTACCGGTTTGACCGTAATAAACTTTATCGCATATTTTACAGGGAATCTTATAGACACATCCGTCAGCATTTTGGGGGGAATTTTTTATCAAAAGTCTTTTTACTGTATCAAGATTTTTAAATACCACTTTGATATTAAAATTCTTAAGAAAGGAAGGTATATCAACCAAGTTTTCATGGTAAGGGAGAACCAACATATTTTTGGTTGAATAGGGTTGGTTGTCCCTTTTTGGATTGTAAAAAGTATTTCTAGCTATTTTAAAAGATTGATCAATTACATTTCTTGGGTATTTTAAAACATTAGCTATTTTATAAATTTTAGAGATTTTTTCATCTATGAACTCTGGACTACAAATACGCAAAGCTCTCAAAAACATTGAAGAGAAAACCGACACTTTAACTCTATCTAGATGTGAAGAATAATAGTGTACATAGGAACAATTATTTGTAGGTTTTCTGTAAATTTTAAATTTAAAATCAATGTTACCCTTAATAATAAAAACATCTAGGAAGGGCAATGAGTTATTTACTTCGAATTCAACAGTAAAATTTATAGAATGAGCTAAACTATTTAATTGCACAAGGAAATGGTTTATGTCTACATTCTTAGGCATAAGGCACAAAATATCATCAACATATCTATACCACTTAGCTCTATTGGGAAGGATTGTGTTAAGCAATCTTGTTTCGAAAAATTCCATATATAAATTACTAAGAACAGGTGAAAGAGGATTTCCCATTGCCATACCAAACTTCTGAGTGTAAAACTCATCATTAAATACAAATTTTGCATCAACAATACAAAGTTTAATAAGTTTAATGATAGTAGGAACTGGCAATGGTAAATCGTAATTAACCAGTTCTTCAGATAAGAAACTTAGTAAATCATCAACTGGAACTTTTGTAAACAAGGAAGTAACATCAAAACTAACCATATTGAAATCATTTAAATCAGTCAAGGTGCTTAATTTATCAACTAAATCTAAGTTGTTTTTAACATTAAAATTAGAAATTTTTCCAACAATTGGGCTCAAAATATAAAATATCAAATAGCTACGTTCTGTATGTGGAAGATCCACTATTGTAATGTAACTTCTTACGTCACATGACCTGTTCCCAGCTGTTAGAAGCTTAGGGCTGGCTATTAACTATCTCCAAATTACTGTATCATATGCTATCTACAAACTGTGGGGTCTACCCCACCCCGTCCCCGTATGGGGTGGGGTGTAGGGGGCCGGTGGTGGTTGACATTAGGTTGAGCCTCCCTCACTCATTCAGAGAGTGATCCTTGTGGGAGCCTCCCACGTTACCATACTCTGAAAAACTTCTCATTTTCTCATATTGCTGCCCTTGCAACATTGCACAGCTTCTGATGACGCACTGAGAAGTGTGAAAGTACATGAGCTTATGATTTCCACCCCCCTTGGCTTGTCTTAGTAACGTAAGTAACATTATGAAGGGAAGTGGGAAGTATAGGGTCTGCGCTCTGAAGGAGGGGTGGAAATATGTTGCACTTTTTTAACTGTAGTTTTGGCGAGCCTCTGGGAAGACAGTTATTGAGTGAATGATGATGATGAAGGTGTTTCTTCTTTTGTGGGTCACCTTGCCTCGGTGTTGCAATGATCTAAACTCTTCTCACATAGCAGGAGGAATCGAGTGCTTTCTTCATTGTGCCCAAGTCATCGATCCAGTCTGTGGCTCTAATAACCACACCTATCGGAACGAGTGTGAGCTCTCTTCAGCAGTTTGTCTCTCCCTAGAGGGTGACCTGACGATGGTGCACAAAGGTCCTTGTAGTGAGTATTGTCACAGTTTATAGTCTCGAACTGATTTTTATTTTATTTAATGTCTCGTTCGAAACTCTTTTAAGATTTTTTTTTTTTGCGTTTCCGTAGGAGGCTAACTTGGTGCAGGATTTAGGTAATTATGTAAGCATTACTAACAGTGCCGGATTTAGATGAAGAGAGGCCCTAGGCTATTCCACTTGTGAGGGCCCTCACAATCCCCCCTCACCACTAGAGGAAGATGGTAGTGTTTTATACAAAATTCAGTGAAGCCGAGGATGCTGACGAGTTTTTATAATTTCGCAGTTCACAATTCCTCCTCTAAAGAACATAGGACGTTATTGTTAATTACCATAGTGATTGAAAAAAAAAAAAGCATAAATGTTAAAATTGACACTAAAAAACTTTTTCAATAACCGAAGTTAGTAAACATTTTGTGGAATAAGCAGGAATTTTTAGGAAAATTAAATTCTAAGTTTACTGTTATATTCTTTAAAATGCATATACTTTTTTAAAATACATATTAAGAAATGAAGAAACTATAATCATCAAATATACTAAGACCATTAAGCTAAGAAATAGTCCTAAGATGGCTTCTACATTTGGGAATGCCATCTGATTTGTTTCCTTGTATATAATTTGATTAAGGTCTGTATGAGACAGTGACTGCTGTAATGTAGGCCTATGGCTTCGTCTCACGTTCAAGTGAAAGTGCAAAAGTTCATCAGTAAGTTTCAGGTCAACATCTGGGTATATATATATATATATATATATATATATATATATATATATATATATATATATATATATATATATATATATATATATATATATATATATATATATATATATATATATATATATATATATATATATATATATATATATATATATATATATATATATATATATATATATATATATATATATATATATATATATATATATATATATAAATATAATATATCAATACAAGATCAATAAACAGGTGATATCACAATATGCAAGACTATATATGAAAAAAATAGGAAGAATTAAGCACTATCTTCAGGGTTATAAGAAAACATGACAAGAGCTATAAGGCAAGACTACACCTTTATAAGCTCTTATGTTTCATAGTTCCGATATGTGGAGTCACACGTTTGATTCTCTATTTTCATAGTGTTCTTATTTAAAAATATATATATATATATATATATATATATATATATATATATATATATATATATATTCATTTGTGGATTTTTTCAATATATTTAATTCGTGTAATTTAAGGAAGTTTTTTTTTTTTTCAGGAAACGATATCGTTGAACAAGAATAAAGTATTGACATGATTTTGCTGGTTGGAGGTCATTCGGTAATACTCATCTAGAAAAAGCAGATCATCATTCCTCAATAGCAAAAGTCTGAATGTTATTTCAAGAAACGGGATATTTAACTTAAAAACTTCTTGAATGTCAAGTGTTGTGGATGACATTCATAGTGTTTACTGCCATACAATGAATTCGAGAGAAAGACACATCCACAAGCCCAGACATTTTGAGGACCAATCACAAAAACTTGCCTATTAGTTTGCAAACATATTTTGAGATTGTTGGAAGGTATTTCAAATAACTGATGTTGCTTTTCTTACGAATAAATGTTTTTTTCTAATTATGCACTACTTTGTGGACACCGTCTTTACTTAATAATGTGAGCAATAATGATTATGTGAGTAATAATGATTATGTGGGTAATAATGATTATGATGCAATGTGCACCAAGAAATATACCATCATCATATACTGGGAACAAGCGCAAAACCCACAGGGTAGCTTAGGTAAGTTTCGTCGGGAAACAGAGCAAGTGTTTCCTGACGCGAGTCTTACTCATGTGATGACCCGCCACTAGAGCTTTTGGTCATATGACCGAGGCCTTCCGCTGGTTTTAGGGTCCACCCCTTTAAAAATTAAGATAATTAACAACCCACCGGGTAACATCCACTGAACTATATATTTAAATGGATATCGGTAATTATATATATATATATATATATATATATATATATATATATATATATATATATATATATATATATATATATATATATATGTCGTGCCGATTAGGTAAAACTGGTCAATTAGCAAGAACTCATCTAAAATTAAGTCCTTTCTAAAATTTTCTCTTATACGTTTAAAGATATATTTTTTTCATTTATGTTAATGTAAGAATTTATAATTTTGTACCAAGAGAAACTTTGAAAACCTACCTAACCTTATTACAACAAGTGCAATTTAATTTAGCCTAACTCAACTAAATATATTTTAGATACGTTAACATTAATTTAATAATAACCAAACACAATGAAATATATTTTTTTCGTTATGTTCAGAATGATTATGGCGAAATTATTGCATACACAAATTTTCACTTGTCTTATATGGCAAGGTGAGCGTTGCTATTTAAGCCAAAATCGCAAGTTTTACCTAATCGGCACGACATATATATATATATATATATATATATATATATATATATATATATATATATATATATATATATATATATATATATATATTTTTTTTTAAAAAAATATGTGTGTGTGTTTTCAACAAGTCGGCCGTCTCCACCGAGGCAGGGTGACCCAAAAAGAAAGAAGATCCCAAAAATAAAAACTTTCATCATCATTCAACACTTTCACCTCCCTCATACATAATCACTGTCTTTGCAGAGGCGCTCAGATACGACAGCTGAGAATAAGTCCCTCTCAACTATCACTATCCCAGACCCCATTGTACTTCCCATTTCCTGGTTTCCCTGAATCCCTTCACAAAATATTACCCTGCTCACACTCCAACAGCTCGTCAGGTCCCAAAAACCATTCGTCTCCATTCATTCCTATCTAACACACTCACGCATGCTTGCTGGAAGTCCAAGCCCCTCGCCCACAAAACCTCCTTTACCCCCTCCCTCCAACCTTTTTGAGGACGACCCCTACCCCGCCTTCCTTCCCTTACAGATTTATACGCTCTCCAAGTCATTCTACTTTGATTCATTCTCTCTAAATGACCAAACCACCTCAACAATCCCTCTTCAGCCCTCTGACAAATACTTTTAGTAACTCCACACCTCCTCCTAATTTCCACACTCCGAATTCTCTGCATAATATTTACACCACACATTGCCCTTAGACAGGACATCTCCACTGCCTCCAGCCGCCTCCTCGCTGCAGCATTTACAACCCATGCTTCACACCCATATAAGAGTGTTGGTGCCACTATACTTTCATACATTCCCTTCTTTGCCTTCATGGATAAAGTTTTTTGTCTCCACAGATACCTCAACGCACCACTCACCTTTATCCTTCATCAATTCTATGGTTAACCTCATCCTTCATAAACCCATCCACTGACACGTAAACTCCAAAATATCTGAAAACATTCACTTCTTCCATAATCCCTCTCTCCAATGTGATATCCAATTTTTCTTTATTTAAATCGTTTGATACCCTCATCACCTTACTCTTATCTTTGTTCACTTTCAACTTTCTACCTTTACACACCCTCCCAAACTCGTCCACTAACCTTTGCAACTTTTCTTTAGAATCTTCCATAAGCACAGTATCATCAGCAAAAAGTAACTGTGTCAACTCCCATTTTGCATTTAATTCCCCATAATTTAATCCCACTCCTCTCCCCAACACCCTAGCATTTACTTCTTTTACAACCCCATCTATAAATATATTAAACAACCATGGTGACATTACACATCCCTGTCTAAGACCTACTTTTACCGGGAAGTAATCTCCCTCTCTCCTACAACCCTAACCTGAGCCTCACTATCCTCATAAACGCTCTTTACAGCCTTCAGTAACTTACTACAAATTCCATACACTTTATTTTATATATTTTTATATATATATATATATATATATATATATATATATATATATATATATATATATATATATATATATATATATATATATATATATATATGTCTACTGTCTTCACACTATAGGACTTTTCATTCTTACATGTTTTTCATTGTCAATTACGGGAGTACCTTATTTCAGGTATATGTAATTACTCTGTTGGAAAATTGTAGGTTTGTTTCTTACTGTTTTTTGATAATTAATTGTATTATGTGATATAATTCTGTTTTTTTTAATAAAATATAAAAAAAAATATATAAAATAAATCAAAGAGTCAGTTTCCTGTACACGGTGTTAAGTAAGTTTACTCAGGTATAGGTATTCATATATACAGTTACATAAATGATCATACATAGCAGTATATGTGTAGATTAAGTAGGATAACTAAAGAAAATCAGTGAAAGTGACTTATTTCCATTGGGGGTCCTTGTAATATCTTATTATTTAAACCATAAAAGTTAAAACAGCAAAGTAACTGAAATATGTGAAAAGCATTTACAATAAAAGGACATATACTAAGAATAAGGTCAAGTGAATTATTTCCTTTAACATTAAAAAAGAGGATCAGATCACAGTAATAGGTACATGTATGTTAGCTATACAAGAAATTACTCTCCTCCCTTTCTGTAGCTACATTCATTAGGTACCACATGGCTCTCTTTTTGAACTGGCTCATATTATGACAGGCTTTGACATCTGCAGGCAGTCAGTTCCATTCCTTTATTAATGTACAATAAAATGTGTTTGAAGCCTGACCACCGACTGTGGGTACGGCAAAGTTGTGTTGCTTTCCCCTAGCGTTCATTTATAAATTACACAGTTCCAAACAAGCTAACAGTGAATCACGAACTACGCTGTGAAATGTGATGAATACTAATTAATGAACATACTGGAATATCAGGCAATTTGTGCTGGACGTGTTGAAAGCTCTCGAGTCAGCAGTGCAGATCCCTCCTCACAACCATCACCGTGTTTACTCCCTTTGTACATTGTTCGTATGTACTCTACGAATTTGTGTAACAAACTTACGGATCCATAACTCTTGCACTGGATAACGATGCGTTACAAACACATGTGTACACGTAAATGTAGACAGGTGTTTTTGATGCTCTTTTCAAACTTTTCAAATACTTTACGCAGTTTTAAAATTTATTAATGTGTTGTTCCATTGTCATTTTGAAACTAACAGCCTATTAATCCACCTATGAAAAATATTATCGATGATTCTTCTTGTGAGCAATATTAAATGAAAAACGAGACACCTTTAACATCTCTAAAAAGAAGGTCCAGCGTGTTATAGGTAATAATATAACAGGACAATTGGAAGTCAGAGACCTTGTTCAGTGTGAAAGCTCTCTCTGACAGATTCACGGAATTTAGGATTAAGTTCTGCAGTGTCGTGCATGTCGTCCACATTGCAGGTAAGATTTCCTTTACACAGTAATTCATAGGGTGAATGGTATGAGCAAAATTCTTCATTCTTTAAGATTATCTCCAAAGATACCTGTGTTGGTTTGTGAAGATGTGCAGTTAGCCCTTCTTGCTATCAAAGCATTCATGTTTTTAGCTCTAAATTGAGAAAATGCCTATTTATGGAATATGTAGGTTGTGTGCATTGTATCTCATTAGTATAGTGTATTGCTATGCCACCTCTCTTTTATAATGATAAAAAAAACTTTATTTCTACAAGTACATGTACAAGGTATACAGGCCTAGCTGATATCAATGACATACTACTATACAGAGAGCCTCTTCTTATGGAGAGCATTTCGGGCAAATTAGGTCAATTTTGTCCCAGGATGCAACCCAGGAAGAGAACTTTGAATAATTAAATACTAGGAAATAACAAGGATCAGGACAATAAACTATTTCAAGTGTAATAAACAACGCGATATAATGTATACAAATTAAGGTAATTAATGAGAGACAAAATATTTATGAGCAAGAATGATACGGTAATATTTGTATAAATGAAATACGATATTACAAGTAATAATATATGACTTATGGGGAGGAATTAGGGTAAAAACAGTATAAAACAGTAAAAAATAACAATGATCGTTAATGAAAAAACAAATACCCACCAAAAAATGTAACTGAAAGGTAATAAATGGTCGATATGTCGTAAAGTAAAAATTTCCACAACAGATAAGTGTGTTTTCTGTTCTACGAATATGGAAAGTTTGTTCTGTCTCGGGAATAAAATACATATTTACCAATTCTCTGCATAACAATGGGCTTTCTGCATGCATGTCGACCATCATGCTGAAATAAAGATTATTATTATTATTAAAAGTCTTCTTTTTGCTCGTGAGGTAACCTAGTGAAAATTCAAGGACATCAAGGACCGACCCTGGTAGCATCCTCAGCTCACACAATTATGGACCGGTGATCCCTCGTGACATGGGTTAAACGTTGGTTATGTTTCCTTACACCTGCTGTCCCTGTTCACCTAGAAGTAGGTACCTGGGTGCTAGTCGACTGTTGTTGGTCGCATCCTGGGGGAGAGGATTAAAAAACTCAAACGGAACTAAGAGAGACATTCCCCGATGACGCACTGATTTTATTGACTTATGATAAGAGATAAGATTATGTTGGGATTTTTAACCCGGGGAAGGGTTAGTCACCCTTGGATAACGCAATAAAGTCAGTGCGTTATCAAGGACTGTCTGTTTTATTTCCAACGGTATCCTTTAATCTTATCCCCCAGGATGCGACTCATATCAGTCGACTAACACCCAGGTACAACTAAGTGGACAAAGATAGCAGGTGTAAGGATACATGCCAAACGTTTCCATCCGTGCAGGGAACTGAACCTCGGACTCTCGGTGTGTGAGGTGAGTGCATTGCCCACCGAGCCACGGTTACCCTGGGTTACTAACCCTCCATCATAATAATCCAAACAAAATCTTATCTATTCTTGTATCATCTTATTCAAGGACCCAATGAATAACCCAGGTAAGTAAGCAGCTCACACTTGTGTTATTAAGCAGGACAAGAGTGATCATCAAACACTTGTGTATTTTTCCTTAATTTACTGACTTTACTGACTTTACTTACTAGAACCCCAATGGACCCCATAGGGAATAACTCATTTTGTTTAAATTTATTGGGTTGCCCTAGATTAAATAAGTTTATTCAGATACAGGTACACATACATTCAGTTACATAAATTATCATTCATAGCAGCACTTGTGTAGATTATGTAGGATAGTTTGTATATAATTTATTATGCAAGGCAACGCTCTCGCCTCACACACTAAGTGTCCGTGGTTCGATCCACGACATGGGTGGAAATGTTTTCTTACAGATGCTGTCCCTGTTCACATAGCGGTAAATAGGTACCTGGGTATTAGTCGACTAGTGTGGGTGGCATCCTGGGGACAAAATTTGAAGGACACTAATGGAAATAAGACAGACAGTTCTTGATGACTCATTGACTTCCTTGAGTCGTCCTGAGTATCTATACCTTCTGATTAAAAATCCGAGTAAATCTTATCTTATATTACTTTCTAAATTCGTGGCTCGTGGCCTGGTGGCAAAAGCTCTCGCTTCAAACGGTTAGCGTCTGGGTTCGATTCCCGGAGACCGTATAAACATTGGGTGTGTTTCCTTACACCGGTTATCTATGTTCACCCATAAGTATGAAATGCGTACGTGGGTGTTAATCGACTGATGTGGGTCGCATCCTGGGACAAAATTGACCTAATTAGTTCTATTCTATTCTAGGTGATTTGCCGGTATGGATCCCGGCCCGGGTCTCTTCCAATTTGGTGACCCGGCATCAGTTCCCCGGGTAGGGAAGTGTCTTGTATCGTCGTTACATGTACATGTGTGGCATTCCTTTGGTGGGAAGAGGGGTCCTCTCCGATTCTATGGACAAACGATGTCCCAAACCTAATTTGCCCGAAATTGCTCTGCATATCAAGCGGCTTTCTTGCATACCTTGTACATATACTTGTAGAAATAAAGAGATTATTATTATTAATTCTTCTTCTTCTTCCTATTATTATTATTATTATTATTATTATTATTATTATTATTATTATTATTATTATTATTATTATTATTATTATTATTATTAAACCAGATATCTCTTCTGGCTAATGTTTACCATCAAACATTCAAAGAAAACCTATTTTCTCATTTTGATATAGAAAACGAATTAAGTGAGTATTAAGGATAACTGAGCTAATATAAATAATTTTGCCATCTTTTGGTTGAGATTAGCTACAAGATTTTTTCAGAAAGTGTACATATGGTTTTAAAGACAGTTGGAGAAAATTTTGAGCATTTTCCTACCAAGCTGAATATATTGTAGTGGTTCTCTGTACTTGTTTACACGATAAAGGCGGCGTTTGAACTGAAAATAAAGCAATTGATTGGCAGTTAAGTTTCATGACGTCGTGGATAAAAACATTTTGATTGGCTAATGAATTAAAGACGTCACATAGATGCTTGTCGGACGACAAATCATATTTTTTCTGTATGTATAAGACTTAAACTCGGATGCAATTTTCTCCCATGAACAATAATGCCAAGGACAAGAAATCTTAACGGTTGTCTCAGTACCTAGAAAAGTAAGATACTTGAGGAATAATTAGGTACCTTTATTTGGCACAAAAATTCCTAAATATTCTCGGAATAAAGATACCCAAATGTTCCATCGGAATAAAGAAACCTAAATGCTTTCGAAATACAGATACCTAAATGTTTTCGGAATACAGATTCCTAAATGTCGCACGTGTGTCTTATCTGTGTGTCGGTATCACATACATTAGTTATATTCACACATCTTATTACCTAACTGTATAATTAACAATTAAAATTGACTCCATCTAGTAATGGAAGATTAATTATGTATCCCTGAAGGGATACCTTGAAGATGTTGCCTGAATTTTTTCTCCTTTTTCATTCAACTTTTAGATCTAATTTCGTTCATAACTCGAGAATACCTCAACCAATCGCCTTCAAACTTTCAGCGATTGTGTACGGTAACGTGGACCAAATTCTTGGAGCAACTGGCCTTTTAACCAAAGCTGTTGAACTCATTCCCTTCTTCCTTTAATGTCTCAGATAACTACCAAAATCCTGAGCAGTTTAGCTTAAAATGGTCAAAAAAAAGTGCTAAAAAGTCGACGGTGGCGTAGAGTGAAATTCAGATGTACAGGTGCAGATTTCATCATTTCATGAATAAAATAATGCGGAATTTTTATACCTTTGAAAGGGTTCTAAGAAGCAAGATCGCCACTCATCTAGATACCCATCAGTTACACAACCCAGGGCAGCATGGGTTTAGAGCAGGTCGGTCCTGTCTGTCCCAACTACTGGACCACTACGACAAGGTCCTGGATGCTCTAGAAGACAAACAGAATGCAGATGTTATATACACAGACTTTGCAAAAGCCTTTGACAAGTGTGACCATGGTGTAATAGCGCACAAAATGCGTGATAAAGGAATAACAGGAAAAGTTGGCAGATGGATCTATAAATTCCTAAGAAATAGAACACAAAGAGTAGTAGTCAACAGAGTAAAGTCTGAGGCGGCTACGGTGAAAAGCTCTGTTCCACAAGGCACAGTACTCGCTCCCATCTTGTTCCTCATCCTCATATCGGACATAGACAGGGATATAAGCCACAGTGCCGTGCCTTCCTTTGCAGATGACACCCGAATCTGCATGACAGTGTCCACCATTGAAGACACTGCAAGACTCCAATCAGACATCAACCAAATCTTTAAATGGGCTGCAGAAAACTATATGAAGTTCAATTATGAGAAATTTTAATTACTCCGATATGGAAAACGTGAGGAAATTAAAATTTCATCGGAGTACAAAACAAATTCCAACCACACAATAGAGCGAGAAACTAATGTCAAAGTCCTGGGAGTGATCATTTCAGAGGATCTCACCTTCAAGGACCATATGGATCTCACCTTCAAGGACCATAACACTCTAGCAATCGCATCTGCTAGAAAAATGACAAGATGGATATGAGAACCTTCAAAACCAGGGATGCCAAGCCCATGATGACACTCTTCAGGTCGCTTGTTCTATCTAGGCTGGAATATTGCTGCACACTAACTGCACCTTTCAAGGCAGATGAAATTGCTGACCTAGAAAATGTGCAGAGAACCTTCACAGCACGCATAACTGCGATAAACCACCTCAATTACTGGGAACGCTTGAAGTTCCTAAACCTGTACTCCCTAGAACGCAGGCGGGAGAGATACATTATTATATACACTTGTAAAATCCTAGAGAGATTAGTACCAAACTTACACACGAGAGTCACTCCCTACGAAAGCAAAAGACATCCCCCCAATGAAAAGCAGGGGTGCCACTAGCACATTGAGAGACAACACAATAAGTGTCAGGGGCTTGGACTGTTCAACTGCCTCCCAGCATACATAAGGGGTATTACCAATAGATCCCTGGCTGTCTTCAAGCAGACACTGGACAGGCACCTAAAGTCGGTACCTGACCAGCCAGGCTGTGGTTCGTACGTTGGACTGCGTGCGACCAGCAGTAACAGCCTGATTGATTAGGCCATGATCCACCATGAGGCCTGGTCACAGACCGGGCCGCGGGGGCGTTGACCCCCGGAACTCTCTCCAGGTAAACTCCAGGTTAAATCACGTTAAATAATTTTCAATTTACCTTTTCTGAATGACTTCAGTATTTAATATGTGATCCATCTTAATGCCAGGATAGTATCTAGTATTAAGTTTTGTTTACGTGCAGGCAACAACGGTTATAACTATGACCAAAATTTTTAAAGGGGTGGACCGTAAGCCAGCGGAAGGCCTTGGTCAGATGACCAAAAGCTCAAACTAAGACCCGCATCAGGAAACACTTGTCCTGTTTCCTGACGAACCTTACCTAACCTACGTACAGGCAAATTTGCTCATGTACAATAGTGAGCATATTAATTGGGACAGTGATGAAATAAGACATTTATTTAAAAAATTAATGTTTACTTGAAAAATACATGGAAATGATATGACAGATAATTGATTTAATAAGAGATATTACTACTCTTTGGTTTTATAAGCATTGCTACAAGCTGCGGCTTAGACTCGAATAATGTTGATAATATTTTGGCAAGTTCTTAGTCGTGGTACCAGGTCCTAATAACAACAACAATTAGCTTCTGCACAGTTTAACAGTCCTGTTTCACGATCTTACGTTTGATTATTGCCCATAGATTCTCAACTGAGTTGAGGTCAGGAGAGTTTACAGGCCAATTTAGAACGCTTAGTCCACTCTCTTCGCAGAATGTCAGTATTTCTCTGGAAGTGTGACATGGTGCAAGATCCTGCTGGAAAATGCCTTCTCCATCAGGAAAGTCTCTATCCACAATGGGAAACAAATGTGTTGCCAGGATTGCCTTGTATTTGTCACTGTTCATCGTTCCCTCAACAATAACAAACCGTCCAGGGCTTTTAGCAGTAAAACTAACCCAAAACATCTTCTTATGTGTTTTGGCACTCGTTGATTATTGTTATAATAAAAAAGCGCTAAGCCGACAAGGGTCATGCAGCATGGCGCTCGTTGAATGGATCCATTCCAAAGAGGTTCGCCGTTGCTCTGTCTCACTACCAGTGATGTACTTCAAAATGTGCCACATCTGAAAATATAACTTTTCTCCATTCGTCTGTTATTCATCCCTTATGATCGAGTGCTCACTGCAGCCGTTTTTTTCATCATAACAGCAGTAAATAATTGTTTCTTTACTGGCTTTCTGGCACTCCTGCCAACTTCAAGGAGCTTTCATCGACCAGCTGAAAAAATCAACATTCATGCCAGCTGAAGCTGGTTTTCTTGTGATCCCTCACACTATTTCTTATGAAAACCTTGCCATCATTAGGTGTTGTTTGGCGTTTTCTTCACATCTT
Organism: Cherax destructor; assembly: GCA_009830355.1. Lineage (NCBI taxonomy): Eukaryota > Metazoa > Arthropoda > Malacostraca > Decapoda > Parastacidae > Cherax > Cherax destructor. The sequence continues at coordinate 44,304 of WNWK01011423.1, forward strand.
TCTCGATGCAGCGCTCCACAGTTAACTAATATCGTCCACTCTCATCAGAATCCAACCAACAGTTGACTTTGCTAGGCCCAAATGTGTGGCGATCTGTCTGATACTCGAATCAGCATGTTTTCTAAGAGCTACAATACTTCTACGCTTCCTAGGTATAACATCTATCACGAATTTTAGCAGTAATCATTAATTGAAGGAGAGAATTTGGCGAAACCACATTCACTCATGGAGCATGCTTGCAAGAATAGTCTTACAGAGCAACAGCTGTTGTAGCACTGCCGAGAGTTGCAGGGTAATACCAAAGCTGGATGGTTGCCAGAAGTCAGTAGCAAACTCTTATTAAAAGAAAAAACCCAAACTACATTAATTAAGCCAGAGACCAAGATATATTATGAGATAATCACAAAATTTATTCCTGTCCCAATTAATTTGCACACTACTGTAGTAAAATAGTAAAGAAAATTCCTGGAGTCGTTGGAATTCATGCAGTAACTGGAGAATGACTCAACTGATTGGCTTCAAATTTTCACCACTGGTGTGGTTTCCTGTACACAGGTCTCACGCCAATTTGCCAATTTAATGAATAAAGTGTGATATTAATTTCTTTATTCAATAAGTTAAAAATACTTGCACTGATTGGGTTCAAAATATTATTGGCCATGAACTCTTTAAGAAGTATGATACCCCATCAGCTTAGTCTGTGTAGGTGCAACTTTCAAGCTTTTAATATCGGTGGGCTTTATTAAAACAAAGTTTGTCACTCATTTTGAACTGTGTAAATTTCAATTTGCACATTTTATTAAAGAAACTGTTTCAAAGGTCATAACTTGAGAATGCATCTAGTGATCGTCTTCAAACCCTAAATATTCTTACAAGAATATCAGCACTATAAACAATTGGTCTGACATTATGAATGCTTGTCAAATGTATGGTGGGAAAATAACCTGTAATACATTGGATACTGATAACCAAATATGTACCCAAAATATAGTGATTTAAATTATGTATTCCACGTAGAGTCAAGAGTCAGAGTACAAAGTGTCTTTATAAATTTCAGAAAAGTAATGTTATCAGGTTAATTAGTTATTGTTGTGTTTCAGTGTTAAAATATATTTATAACATTGAAAATATAATGACATAAAAGCTAAATCAAGGCTGTCATGACCATTTCTTTGATTATATTAGACAAATGAACGGCCCATATGAACATCCCAATGCTGGAAATTTTAAATGAATGCTTAGAACATTAGTGTTAGAAAAGGATGTTAGATCAGTATTTAAATAACTAATGCTAAAAATATCAATTTGTTTTCTTCAACTTCCATTTCAATTTCCACTCTTATGCATAAAATAAACTAGTACTATTCTAGTTTGTCTTGTTTCTATATTAGTAAATATTTCATAAGACATTAATTGCTAACGAGGGCTGGCTGTTATGGGAAGAATTAAAAAAAAATAAAGCCTTGAAAAACAAAGAAATCGATAAGTTGGCTTCTTGTTAGCTGACCTGTTTGCCTAGACCTGTGATGAGTCTTGGGAAGATACCTGACACGATAAAAGCAATCATCCTGCCGTTCAGGTTTGTTAACGGAGCAGCCTTCAAGGGTGGGATAGACCTGTGCTGGAGTGTATGTCATCCTATACCTGAAATAAGGTGTATATGGGCGGAACACCCAATAAACTTGGACTAGCGATTGAGGGAACACAAATTTGCATACAGCAGTTAGTTAAGTTTAATATCTTTATTATGCACCCATACCCATCCTGTGGGCGGCAGTCAAAAAATTACAGAGGTACATAATTTGTCCAGGAACTGGGCAGCAAAGTTTTGATAACTGAACAAGATACATGTTTATATCTGGTCACAATCGTAAACAGTTATTTATGCAGACATAAATTAAGTCACTTACACACAAAAATAAAGTGGTAATGCTTTATATGCCATGAGCAAAGTCGGGGTATTTTTCCAAAGTGGTTTGTAAAATACCACTGTGGATAAAATACTTTGACATTTCTTGAACATTTCCGAGTGAATTGTCTCTGAATTCATTAATTTCATCGCACTCCATTACTGTGCCCCGTGGCCTGGTGGCTAAAACTCTCGTTTTACACGGCGAGGGTCTGGGTTCGATTCCAAGCGAGGGTAGAAACATTAGGCGTGTTTCTTTACACCGGTTGCCTATGTTCACCCATCAGTAAAATGGTACCTGTGAGTTAGTCGACTTGTGTGGGTCGCATCAAAACAGTGACCTAATTTGCCCGAAATGCTATGCATAACAAACGGCTTTTTATATAGTAGTATGTCATTGCTGTCAGCTAGGCCTGTATACCTTGTACAAGTACTTGTAGTAAATAAAGATATATTATTACATTAAAGTGTGACAATTATCCATCTGGTAAAGTTTACATTTATTTTGGTCTACATCTGGTGGTGGTGATTTAACCTGCCAAAGATATTGGTAACCCAGGCAGAGTAGGGAAGCAGAGACCACCTTGCGTGGTTAATTACACAACTAATGAAGGAGAAAGAGATCAAATTGCTACTAATGGAAAGTGATTTAAAGAAACATTGAAACCCGAAGGCAGCCATGATTGTTTTTCCGAGGTAGTGATCCAGAACTCCGAAAGTTTTAGTTTTAAGAGTATCACGTATCCTCGCTAATGTTATCCAGCCACACGATACATACCCGAAGGGACTCATACACCGGCATCTGACCTCATCACATGTAACCCCACTAGCCTCACCTGGCATCTTTCCATTACACATTCTTTGTTTTATTATGTTCTCTGTAATGGATTCATGAAGCCTCCAGGAGGTAAAACAGCAACGTCTAATAAAAACCTAACTGATGTTTAAGTGTCTTTATTTTACAAACTCTGGGTAGCCTATCGACCAGCTCTGCCTCTCTTCAGAAGAACAGTTCTTTTCAACAGACAGACAGGAAGACAGACAGAGGGGCAGAGACACAGAAAAGCAGACAGACCCAGAAAGACAGGCAGGAACACAGGAAGACAGGCAGGGAGGCTGACAGACAAGCAGGCAGCTTCTCCACCTTACTTCATAATTGACTTCATAAATCACAAACTCTCGGCTCAACTGTCGCTGTAACTTACGTCTGAGACGCATCTGGGAGAGACAGAATTATTATTACTATTTTATGTCGTGTTGTTGTTGTTGGTGTTGGTATTGTTGTTAATGTTGTTGTTATTGTTGTTGTTGTTGGTGTTGGTATTGTTGTTAATGTTGTTGTTATTGTTGTTGTCGTTGCTGACGTTGTATTTGGTCTACTACTTCTCCTATTCCTCTTCCTCCTTCTTAAGTATGTTATTGTTGTTGTTGATGATAATGAAGAAGAAGAAGAGGAAGAAGAAAAAAACAAAGAAAAAGAAGAAGAAGAAGAAGGAAGAAGAAAAAACAAAGAAAAAGAAGAAGGGGAAGAAGGAAGAAGAAAAAACGAAGAAAAAGATGAAAAACTGCAAGAACACTTTACTGGTCCAATAATGATCAAGAAGATGAATTATTAAAATTACCTTGTTTGGACGTCAGGTAAGAGATTCCTAATATATGTTCCATGTTACTCAGCGAATACCTAATGTGCTGATAATCATTAGAGAATATCTTCACAGGCACTCACTGGCACTCACAGGCACTCACAGGCACCTGCTCTGAAAGCTGCTCATCAAAGCCTACCTGACTGTACTAGAGAGAATGAAGCACGTTTAATTAAGTTGGATATATTATATTCTCTGGGCACATTATATATCAGAGAAACTTTCGGTAGAGAAAACTGAAGATGTCAAAGACTTTAAACCAGATCTTCATATCTTTTCGCAGATGTCCCATAACATTGCACTCTTGTCTAACATAATAATGCTCATGATGCCCAGCCAAGACAGCATTATCTTCATGTAATGAAGTCAGCATTCTTGTTATCACATGGTATCTCTGAGCCAAGTACTGTTCACTGCTCTTCATGTATTTTAGTGCCTAAAGCTGACAGTATTTATGCAATGTGTACTGATTTAAGGGATCCTACTAGATGGCTGCCCACTTCTGAGGATCAACTCTAAGAAATAAGTTGTTTTGTGTGCCAGGTTTGTACCAGTAATGCCTAGAAAAATATCATTCATTACTATTCAAGACAGCCTCTGCGATTATCTTGCAAATCCATTTGGTATGATAAGCACAATGAATGTGGAAGGTGTGGATTTGTACCTGGATGAAATTGTTGTCTGCTGTCAGGAGTGGGATGAACATTTGCTTTGCTTACATGCTCTTTGAATGTTTGAGAATTCAACTTTACTGTGAATTAAGTCACGTGTATCTTTATCTTTGGTCAGGACATGGACACGTAGCACACGTGGACACTACGATAGCTGCTACAAATAATGTTATTCCTGCAGTCATAAAGACGGCTTGTAGGCTGTCCCACTTATGGAATATGTGGAATTTGGATATTGAAATTTGGACATTAATAGAATAAAATGGCTACTAACTTTTGCTTCAGTTTCAAAGAGTTCAGACTTTTCAATATCTTTGTGTTACATAAGATATCAGCAATGAAGGCATTGAACCTTTCTTGCTAAAACAGTCACATCCAAATGATACTCTACACCCATTATATTATTATTCAACGAGTTCTAATGATATCATAAAAACAATACTTCCATATACAGAGGTATATTAGCATTGGTGATGAGATTTACCTAAGCACTTCTTCACAGCCTATTAATTAAAGTGTTTAGTGTTCACAATCCATGACTATATTGATGGTATCAAGAATATAGAATATAGAATATAGCCCTTTCCTATCATCACTTGTCATAGTAAAGGCTCATTTAACGTGACTAGACACACCCTTAGTTATAAAGTAATTCTTTGAAACTTTGTAAACTATGCAGGGTAATATTTTTTAACGAATCGGTCGTATCCCACCGAGGCAGGGTGACATAAAAAGAAAAACGAAATTGTCTCTTTAAATTTAGTAATGTATACAAGAGAAGGGGTTACTAGCGCCTTGCTCCCGGCATTTTAGTCGCCTCTTACGACACGCATGGGTTACGGATCAAGAATTCTGTTCCACTTCCCAATGGAGATAAAACGAAATAGACAATAACAAGAACTAGTAACAAAATAGATGAAAATCCAAAGGGGTGTGTGTATATATATGCTTGTACATTCATGCATAGTGTGACCTAAGTGTAAGTGGAAGTAGCAAGACGTACCTGAAATATTGCATGTTTATGAGACAGAAAAAAGACTCCAGCAATCCTACCATCATGTAAAACAATTACAGGCTTACGTTTTACACTCACTTGGCAGGACGGTAGTACCTCCCTGGGTGGTTGCTGTCTACCAACCTACTACCTTTCTAATATTTTTCTTATCGTATGTAAAATTTTGAGGCTTTAATAGTTGTTCATACATGCCACTTTTACTTAATAAGTGATTTTGTGTGTTACATTAATGTGTAATTATCTTTTCAACAGCAGCGGTGATCCAGAAGATTTCAACTACAGGTTAAGTTCCTGTGAATGAGTGACTTCTGTGATGGTGTTACAGTTTACGGTGTTCAATTCCCAGCAAGGGTGGAAACATCGGGCGTGTTTTCTTACACCCATCAGTAAAAATGGATACCTGGGTGTTAGTCGACTAGTGTGGGTCGCATCCCGGGACAAAATTGACCTAATTTGCCCGAAATGCTCTGCACAACAAGCGGCTTTCTATATAGTAGTAGGTCACTGATTTCAGCTAGGCCTGTATACCATGTAGATGTAATTGTAGAAATAAAGATATTATTATTATTATTATTATTATTATTATTAACCCACTCCTGCAAGCACCCAGTGCCTTTACATCAATCATTTAAATACCGACTGCCTTCACCTTAACGTTTTAAACACATGATGAAGAGAGTTTCTTCACATTGATTTCAAATTACTGTCATAGCATTCACAAGTGTTCCTAGGAATAATGGAATTAGATCCACCTTGTGCTTACGAGTTCATGTTTGCTATGTAATGAGGATCTGCCTCTGGAATGTGCTCCAGTCTAACGCATTGTAACATTGACATAGGTAAATTTTTCCAAGGGAAAGTGGAGAAGAATCCTTCCTCCATAAGCCATAGGAATACCCTCCAGGAACGCCCTTCAGGAACACCCTCCAGGAACACATTTCAGAAACACAGTCGTAAGAGGAGACTAAAGTGCCAGGAGCAAGGGGCAAGTAACTCCTGTTTAAATTACTAAATGTAAAAAGAAGAAAAAAATTCGTTTCTTCTTTCTCGGGTCACTCTGCCTCAATGGGAGACGGTCGGTGTGTTAAAAAATAAATAAATTTGCCGAGGTCACAAAAATAGGCCACCAAATAATTTCTGAGGACACCAGGGTACTGCAGGATGATGTGGATAGTTTGATGATCTGGTCTGCAAGGTGGTAAATGCAATATAATTAATAGGGAATAAATGTAAGGATTGTAATCCAAGGCAAAGAAAATAATCAGGGAACTTATGTACTAAATAACGTAGATACTAATCAAAGAAAATGCGAAAAAGATCATAGGATTCTTGGCTTCATATTATACGCAAATCATTCTGGTCTCTGTGTTTTCCAGTGTGGTGGAAAATATAGAAAAGGATAACGAAGTTAGTCACAAGCATACGAAGTCTCTCGTAAGGAAGACGTAGAATTAGGTGGGATTTGAGTGAAGTGTACAAGTGGATTAACAAAATAGATATATAACATATAAATAAAGTGCTGAGCATATCTGACCAGATTTGATCTCGCAGTATTAGTTTCAAGATGGAAAAAAATAGATGTAAATACGTGTTTGACCAACCACTGTTTTTCTGGGATTTACAACTTAGACGTGAGTAGAATAATCAAGAGTCATTTATCATGCCTCGTCTCGTAAATGACTAGCATCTTTGATTGATCAACTATTTTAATCTAATATTTAGCTCACAGTTCTCCCAGTTGTTCTTAGATTAGCCACCTGTCAATAAATAATTTAATACCGTTAACACATTAGTCATTATTAGCACATTAACTTTGCAACATTAATTAGTATTAATAATTAAGTAGCCTCTTATTGGGTTTATTATATTATCATCAACTTATTAAATTATTATGATAAGCATAAAGATATCTTGAAAACCTAAACCAGGGTACGAGTTGGGCTAGAACCCATGGCGAGTGAGTCGTAAACCTCCAGGTCAGTCGCAAGCCACTGGGCCAGCTGGCTACAATAAGATTCATCCAACTAGGTATTTGATAAACCATAGAGGGGTTAGTTTGTTTGTAATCGTCTTATTACGATTTCGTGAGTCAGAAGGATATCTTGTATGTCCTTAGATATGAGGTTCAAATTGCATAGGATTATGAATTCCTCAGTAGTCTGACTTGTTTATTCTGAAAGATCTACTTGAGAATCAAGAAAGTCACTCAAGTGAACAACCGCTACTTCCCAGAGTAAGTCCCAGTTGTTATTTCTTCAAAGTTTAGATTTAAAAATATCCAGATGGTCTAGTCATGCTGATTTATCACCTTTGTTTCTGTTATGATCCTGACTTGACTTAGTTTTCCATCACCACCCTCATCATAACCCGTAACTACTCTTGTGTGGCTCACAGTCGTCCCATTCTATAGAAGGTTGACTCCAGTGTTCCTCTACTCTTATATTCGTTCGTTTTTATTTATCTGTGGGTAAAGATTTCAATGATCAGTAGCTTTGATTTGGTCGTATGGGTTCTTCTTGCTGCCTCTGCTTTGGTGACAACCAATACTTTGTTATTTTTATCTTCCTATCTTGGTCTCCTGCGTTCATTGGTGGGTTGTTCTCTCTACCTTGATTTACCTAATGTTGATTATGCCTACTATGTATTCATTTGACTCACCTCTGTTTACATACAGAATCGCTTTGAAAGTCCAGTGGTAACTGATTGTCCAATGATATCGTTATGTTACTATTTTCACTCTTCTTTTTTCCTCATTATTTCCTTAGTATTTGAACTTCTATTAAAACTTTTGCGTCTGTTATCATGATACATGCATTACGCTGTGTTTTTCCTCAATAATATATGCCCAAGAGATTCTGGGAAAGTTGGGGACTAGGAAAGGAGTGCCTTGCATACAATAAATGATGGATTTCTTCCTCACACACCTGTGATGTCGTCGCTCTAGCAATTATTCATGTAATTTAGATGTTCTCCCTGGTCAAGTAATAAAGAACATCATTACATTAATTGCATATTGCAGTTCGGAATATTTATTGCGGAAACGTTTCTTCTGCATAGCAAGTTTTTTTTTTTAATTTGAACTCAGATGTGATTTAAATACTAGAGGAGAACCAGTTTACAGTAGAGGGAAACAGAGATGCTCAGTCACTCAGTTTTGAAAAAGAAGTAATTCTGAGTTTCTTAGTTCCCGCAACTTAACTGTGGCACTGATCACTGAGGCATTTATACGGAAGTCAGAAGTGAGATGAGCTAGTTGGAGATGCAACAGGCTTACTGGACCATACTTAGCAGGTTCTCAAATCGAACTCGTCTACCTCATAACCAGTGGTTGAGAAATAGCGTGCTGGAGAAATGTCTTGGTATTGATGTGTAAGATAAGTATGAATATATTAATGGTATACTATACTCACAGGGATGTGAGTAAGTAAAATGTGCAACAGTTGAGAATCTTTATTGTCGCAAACTTTCGATTGCACAGCAAACTTCTTCAGTAGAATACTGAAGTGACTTGAAAATCGGAGACAGCAGAAGTAGTGGAGAGGTAAATATGAGGTAATCAGTCCCTTATCATTGAAGAAGTAATGGTAAGATCCACTGAATGGCCCCATCTCCTATGAAACATCTCCAGCTTCCACACCTCACTTCTGTCTCCAGTATAAAAGGCTCTCATACGTAAACTTTACATTAATCGAGGCTATGAAAGTAAACGCTTATCACATCATATTGGTTACCTCAGTCCTCCTTCCTGCCTATAACATTTTCATCTGGTTTATCGTCTACTACTCTTTTCTTTAGTTCACTATTTTTTTTCAATGATAACTATATCTTTGGCTCAGCTTGCTTGTCTAGCACTGCTGAAGGAATACGAGCAAACTTTTTTTTGTGCCTTTTGGTAGATAAAGTAGAGGGTCCTTCTTACTAAATTAATATACAGTGGTACCTCTACTTATGAGCTTAATTCGTTCCAGACGGCTATTCAAGTGCCGATACCGAAGGAATTTGTTCCCATAAGAAATAATGAAAATTATATTAATCCATTTCAGACCCCCAAAAATACACTTACAAAAGCACCTACAAAAATACACTTACAAAAGCACCTACAAAAATACACTTACAAAAGCACCTACAAAAATACACTTACATAATTGTTCGAGTTGGGAGCTGCTCGTAAGTAGAGGTACCACTGTACTCCAGCCTCTGTACAACACTGCCAGTGTAGCAAAGTCACGACTATTGTACCACTATTCAATTGCACTACGATATACTGTACTAAGAGATTTAGAGGCAACAAATGAAGATATGCAAATGAGATATAGGAAATCATTGGCTTAGAAATTCAGTTGTAAATAGCTAGAGCTAACTTTCGGCTAGGATGAATGAATCGAATACTTTCTTTAATTTTAAAGAAGGTTAAATTTGCACTAACTCCTTTTTGCACTCATATGTTTGTCTAACCGTTAGTGAAATACATAAACTGAAATCGTTAGATGTGAGTAGCCCCTACATAGAAAGGGCCAGTAGGATTACTTCAGTGTCTCACTACAGTATTTCACTGCAGTGTAGCACTACATACCAATGAACGATTATATCAGCGTAAGAGTATGCCAGAGTAATAGCATACTATTATACTAAACTAACTGTAGCAGCGAGCGGGTTCGTCACATCCGGCAAGTTACCCCGACCATGTTAGGGTAATTTAGGGAAATTACTCATGGCAGGGCAGGAAAGTAATGGCAGGGGAATTGATTGGGAGGGAGATACCGAGGGAGGGTGGCGGAAATAGATGGCGGGTTGGGGAAATTGATGATGGGTGTAGGAAAATTGACGTTGGGGAAATTGAGGAAGGGTTGGGAAAATTGATGGGGGTGAGGGCAATTGATGGATAGTGGTAAATTGATCGTGGGAAGGGAAAATGGTTAATGGATGATGAAAGAAATTGAGGGATATTGCGGCAAACTGATGGATACTGGGAGGAATTGATATAGGGTTGGTGGAATTGATAGAGGGTTGGTGGAATTGATAGAGGGTTGGTGGAATTGATAGAGGGTTGGTGGAATTGATAGAGGGGAGGAAAAACTTAAGAGAGAGAAATTTGATGGAGAGTCATGGGGAAAATTGATGGAAGGTGTGTGAGATTAATGAAGGATACATACATACATACATATACATTAATACGTACATACATAACTAACAAAAAAAGGCACAATACCGTGACTGGAACAATACACACACAACCCGCACATAGAAGAGAGGAGCTTACGACGACGTTTCGGTCCGACTTGGACCAAGTAGGACCGAAACGTCGTCGTAAGCTCCTCTTTTCTATGTGCGGGTTGTGTGTGTACATACATGCATACACACATACATTCATACACATAACAATATGCAAAAAAATCTCGAACATGCGATGCAAAATGCAAAACAACCACTGGGGAAGTTGAAAGATAGCTCTAGGCCTTTCGTGTTGCAATCAACACATCATCAGGAACTTGTAGTTTTGCAGAAAAGAGAATGAAATCCAAGCAAACACGTTCAGAGTGAGCGTTTTGGCTAAAATGAGGAAAGAGGGAAACAATAAAGGATAAGTGACCAGGTGTGCCAACCAATGCCCAGTGCCTGGTGCCTGGAAGGTTGAATATTTTTTTCAGATTCAGATTTTTATTTCTCTGTAAAGATTACAATGTGTGGTTTACATTTATAAGACAACAATTACAAAGATGATCACTAGCATGCCTAGCATGCCCAGGCATGCTAGGCATTTCGGGTAGACTAATAATAGTTCTTAATCTATATTACAAATGATTAATTAGATTTAAAATAGTAAGGTAATTTAGAATATTTAGATTATGACAATTTGTAAAATTAGTAATGAGAATGGTTTCGTCTTGGCATGTTACATAATTTCTATTAAAGATCCTAAATTGGAGTATAGCAGGCAAACTTAAGACTAGTTTGAGATTTATTAGACAATAGCTATATTCGGGATTTTATGTTTACTGTCCTTTGGGTCAGTGTAGGTGTAGATGAAGAGGATGTGTGTGTGTGTGTGTGTGTGTACTCACCTATTTGTGGTTGCAGGGTCGAGTCATAGCTCCTGGCCCCGCCTCTTCACTGATTGCTACTAGGTCCTCTCTCTCCCTGCTCCATGAGCTTTATCAAACCTCGTCTTAAAAATGTGTATGGTTCCTGTCTCCACTACGTCACTTTCTAGGCTTTTCCACTTCCTGACAACTCTATGACTGAAGAAATACTTCCTAACATCTCTTTGACTCATAGGAGTCTTCAACTTCCAATTGTGACCCCTTGTTTCTGTGTCCCCTCTCTGGAACATCTTGTCTCTGTCCACCTTATCTATTCCTCGCAGTATTTTATATGTCGTTATCATGTCTCCCCTAACCCTCCTGTCCTCTAGTGTCGTCAGGCCGATTTTCCTTAACCTTTCTTCGTAGGACAATCCCCTTAGCTCTGGGACTAGTCTTGTTGCAAACCTTTGCACTTTCTCTAGTTTCTTGACGTGCATGACCAGGTGTGGGTTCCAAACTGGTGCTGCATACTCCAGTAAGGGCCTGACGTATATGGTGTACAGAGTCTTGAACGATTCCTTAGTGAGGTATTGGAACGCTATTCTTAAGTTTGCCAGCCGCCCGTATGCTGCAGCAGTTATCTGATTAATGTGTGCCTCAGGAGATGTGCTCGGTATTATACTCACCCCAAGATCTTTTTCCTTGTGTGAGGTTTGCAGTCTTTGCCCACCTAGACTATACTCTGTCTGCGGTCTTCTTTGCCTTTCCCCGATCTTCATAACTTTACATTTGGCAGGGTTAAATTCAAGGAGCCAGTTACTGGACCAGGCTTGTAGCCTGTCCAGGTCTCTTTGTAGTCCTGCATGATCCTCGACTGATTTAATTCTTCTCATTAACTTCACATCATCTGCAAACAGGGACACTTCTGAGTCTATCCCTTCCGTTATGTCATTTACATATACCAAAAACAGTACCGGTCCCAGGACTGACCCTTGTAGATCCCCACTAGTCACAGGTGCTCACTCTGACATCTCGTCACGTACCATGACTCGTTGTTGCCTCCCTGTCAGATATTATCTGATCCATAGCAGTGCCTTTCCTGTTACGTGTGCCTGATCCTCTAGCTTTTTGCATTAACCTGTTGTGAGGAACTGTGTCGAACGCCTTCTTGCAGTCCAAGAAAATGCAGTCTATCCACCCCTCTCTCTCGTGTCATACTTCAGTTACCTTGTCATAAAACTCCAGTAGGTTTGTGACACAGGATTTTCCTTCCCTGAACCATGCTGGTTGTCGTTTATAAGCTTGTGACTTTCTAGGTGCTCCACCACTCCCCTCCTGATGATCTTCTCCATGACTTTGCATACTATACACGTCAGTGACACAGGTCTGTAATTTAATGCCTCATGTCTGTCTCCTTTCTTAAAAATTGGGACTACATTTGCCATCTTCCACACCTCGGGTAGTTGCCCAGTTTCAATGGATGTGTTGAAGATTTTTGTTAGTGGCACACTTAACATCTCTGCTCCCGCTTTAAGGACCCACGGAGAAATGTCAGATCCTACAGCTTTTGAGGTATCGAGTTCACATAGCAGATTCTTCACTTCCTCCTCGGTTGTGTGTATTTCATCCAGCACTTGTTGGTATACCTACCTATTCTGAATACCTGGAGTCCTTCCTGTCTCCTCTGTAAAGCCTTCTTTAAATCTCATGTTGAGCTCCTCACATACCTCTTGGTCGTTTCTTGTGAACTCCCCACCTTCCTTCCTTAGCCTGATTACCTGGTCCTTGACTGTTGTTTTCCTCCTGATGTGGCTATACAACAGCTTCGGGTCAGACTTGACTTTTGATGCTATATCATTTTCGTATTGTCGCTGAGCCTCCCTTCTTACCTGTGCATATTCGTTTTTTGTTCTTCGGCTAATCTCTTTATTTTCCTGGGTCCTTTGTCTTCTGTACTTTATCCATTCTCTAGTGCACTTAGTTTTTGCCTCCCTACACATTTGGGTGAACCAAGGACTCGTTCTGGTCTTCCCGTTACTTCTGTTTCCCTTGGGGACAAACCTCTCCTCTGCCTCTTTGCATTTGGTTGTCACATATTCCATCATTTCTTTTACTGGTTTTCCTGCCAATTTTCTCTCCCACTGAACGTCTTGTAGGAAGTTCTTCATGCCTGTGTAGTCCCCCTTTTGTAGTTTCGTTTCTCCCTTCCTATTCCTGCTCCCTTCTCCACTTGTAGCTCAACTATATGAACAAAACACAGAACGAAATGATCACTAGCTCCAAGGGGCCTTTCATACGTGATATCCTCGATGTCCGAACTACTCTAGGTGAATACGAGGTCCAGTCTTGCTGGATCATCCTCACCTCTCTGGTAGTGTCTCTAACATGTTGATGCATGAGGTTTTCCAGTACCACATCCATCATCTTGGGTCTCCATGATTCAGGACCCCTGTGGGGCTCCAGGTTTTCCCAATCAATCTCTTTGTGATTGAAATCACACATAACTAGCAACTTTGCTCTCCCTGTGTGGGCTCTTCTGGCCACCTCGGCTAGTGTGTCTACCATTGCTCTGTTGCTCTCGTGTGTGCATGAATAAGTGGTTGTCGTATAGTTAGGTGATGGTGGGGGTGTTAGTGAGATGAGCTGTTTTTTGATAATAGTTTTGAAAATGGTGGCTGAGTCTGCAGTTTTGGAGTTTTCAGGTAGGGAGTTCCAGATTTTAGGCTCTTTAATGTACATTGAACGTTTGTATAGATTTAGCCGGACACGGGGAATGTCATAGAGATTTTTGTGTCTGGTATTGTGCCTATGGGTCCTGTCACAACTATCAAGAAAGCGTTTTAGTTCAGGGTTAATATTGGAATTTATGGTTCTGTACATGTAGGTTGCACATTATTAAGTGTGGATGTTCTGAACAGTGAGTAAGTTTAGGTCTTTGAAGAGTGGGTGTGGAGGGGGGTGTTGCCTGGGATTGGATTGCGTGATAATTCTTACTGCGGCTTTTTGTTGAGTTATTATTGGTTTTAGGTGGGTTGTTGCTGTTGATCCCCAAGTACATATAGCATAGGTGAGGTAGGGATAAATGAGTCAATAGTATATAGTGTGAGTAGGGCTGATTGTGGTACATAATAACGTATCTTAGAGAGGATCCCAACCGTTTTGGATTCTTTTTTTGCTATGTGTTGGATATAAGTAATGAAATTCAGGTTGCACTCAAGGTGTAGGCCCAGGAATTTGCCCTCATTGTGTTTAGCCATAGGAGTTTTGTCAATCATTATGTTCAGTTGTGCAACACCTGTTCTGTTACCAAACATAATGTAGAAGGTTTTGTCAGTGTTAAGTGTAAGTTTATTGGCAGTCATCCAGGTTGATATTTTTAGTAGCTCTTCTTAACAATGGTGTTGAGTGAGGCAAGATTTGGGTGGGAGATGACATGAGTCGTGTCGTCAGCAAAGAGAATTGGTTTCAGGTGTTGTGATACGTTGGGAAGATCATTGATGTATAAGAGGAAGAACAGGGGACCAAGGACACTTCCCTGTGGCACTCCAGTATCAAGTGGTCGTGTAGATGAGGTTGTGTCTTTAATGGCGACGTATTGATACCTGTTAGTAAGATAGGATTTGAAATATATAAGCGCGTGGCCTCTTATACCGTAATGGTGAGTTTTTGGAGTAGGATGCCGCGGTCTACTGCAACAAAAGCTTTCCTTAGGCATTATAAGTCCGCCAACCCACAATCACTGATATTGTGGCAGCCCGAAGACCGTAACACTAGTAGTATGACAATCATCAAGAATTCCGTCAACTTTGATATGATGTAAAAAGCATGGCATTCTAATTATTACTCAATAACTGAAAAATGGTCATGATTATGCCCATAATTTTTAAAGGGGTGGACCGGTAAGCCAGCGGAAGGCCTCGGTCAGATGACCATAAGCTCTAACGGCGGGTCATCATCTAAGGAAACACATGTCCTGTTTTCTGACGAACCTTATTTAACCTAACCTATTCTAAATATTGATATCTGGCAATTATCTAGGTATTTTTCCATACATTAGAGAACGGGTCCACGGCGACTCATTTAAAGAGGAACTCAATTAAAGGAAAACTCCTTTAAAGAGCAGACATTTGTAGTTTACCCACTAGAACGATAGCCATAGTTAGGTCATAGTTTTATCCCACAAGGTTCTGAGGCGTACACTGGTCAAACCTTCAGAACCGACCCCATTTCTCTGTGCTACATTTAATACAATGCATCGCATTTATATACGAGTCCAGTTTTAGGCTATGGACTACAGCCTCCACTATAAACGAATCTAATTTGAATTATCCGCCACTATTATTATATAATGAGTGTTTATCATGTTTTATGATGGCCGATTCTACAATGTTCCGTCCAAGCCAAGTGGAACAAGGAACAATGAATTTAGGGTGGCCCCGTGGCCTGGCTGGCGAAGCTCTCGCTTCACACGCGGAGACCCGGGTTTGATTCCCGGCGGGGCGTCAACATTTCGACGCGTTTCCTTACACCTGTTGTCCCGTTCACCTAGAAGCAAATAGGTACCTGGGTGTTAGTCGACTGGTGTGGGTCGCATCCTGGGGGACAAGATTGAGAACCCCAATGGAAGTAAGACAGTCCTCGATGACGCACTGCTTTTCTTGAGTTATCCTGGGTGGCTAACCCTCCGGGGTTAAAAATCCGAACGAAATATTATCATATCTTATCTTAGCTTCTGACCAATTTGCCAATGGCATTTGATTCTCGGTCAGTCCGTATCAAATATTTGTGTTGCAACTCACTTTTATCTAACAGACTAAAGTTACTGAAGCATACAAAAGTTCAATAGAATGCCAGGGTATTGTAATTTAATTTATTCTGATGAATAAACCTGTGACTGTTTTTTCTTCGCCAATTCTTGGATACAGAGAGAAGTGCTTGAGAAGGCACAACGCAGGTCATTTTCAACCTCCAATCTACTACGTCGTTTCGTTTTCATTTGCATCAGAGTTGAAAAGCCTGACTCATTAATATGTGTCGACACAGATGGAAGAATTCATGGGTAGCTCTTTCTGCCACTTGTGGGTAGGAAGCGCACATCAAGGGCAAGAATTCTATGATTTATTTCTCAAGGAACATATCTCTTGCTCCCGAATCATTCTTCACCTCCAGAAATTCATCTTGACAATCATCAGGAACTTTTTCAATTGACAGTTTATATTGATTTCGCAATAACTCCAAACTCTTCATTACTTAGTTCAGGAAAACAGTGACTGAATTCATTTTCCAGTGCTGCCAGATGCTGCTTTTTTTTTTTTTTGGCAAATTCTGGAAGCACTTGTTCTTCACCACCAGCAACATGAATTGATGAAAGTTTCTCAAGCGTTGCAGTATTTTTTTTATCGTGACTTTCTCTTCCAGTTTTCCAGTTTGCTGATGAAAGCTTGCAAGGAATCCATGAATTTTATGATGTTTGTATTCCTTCTTGCATCTGAAAATTCAGTTTATTCAGCTGCTCAGATATGTCAACCAAACAGGCAAGGCGCGTGATCCAATCATCATTCAGCCAGGCAAAAAATTCCATTTTTTAACATGAACCTCAAAAAATAATTTGAGCTCATCTCTAAGCTCAAATACTCGTTCATTTACATTTCCCCTTGAAACCCATCAAACATCTGTGTGGAAAAAAAAACAAATGATGGTCTGCACCTTTGATAAAATTCACAATTTGAAACCTTCCTTAGTTGAGCTGGAAGTGTGTATGAGGTCAGTGTCTAACGATGGTTCATACAATGAATGACTTTCACTGCCGATGCTCGTTTTTTCACACAGACTTGAAATCCGGATCTTGTCCCCAACATAGCTGGTGCTCCAGCTGTACAACATCCAAAGGCATTATCCCACAAAAATAATTCGGATTCAAAGAAAGATGAAACCTTTTTCAAAATATCTGAGGCCTTGGTAGTTGTTTCAAGAGAACAAAAGAGAAAAACCTATTTAAATGAACCTGAGTGAACATATCTTGTAAACCACATCAGTCTGTTTATCAAGTTCAATTGAAAATAAACCAAATGCCGCAGACTTGGTCTCCTGTATAACTTGATCCTTGATGTCACTAACCATGTCGTCGATCCTCCTTTGAACAATACTATTTGATAGTGAAACTACTGCTATTTTTTTTTTCAAATCCATTTCCCAACACAAGAATATGTCAGATGAAAAGTGAAATATTTATCTTCAGATTGTACACAATTCACAGGACATCACACTTTGTTGAGTAGTTGTCTCAGTTACACCTAAAACACCATAAAATTTACCCCGGGGGGGGGAAGGGGGAATTCCCCCATGGTTGAGAACCCCTGGTTTAGAGGATGTCGCCCGTGGCGCTCTTTTACTGAATAGCCGCCAAAAAAGCAGCGAAAAGGGCTAAGGTTTGCAACGAGACTAAACCCAGAGTTAAGAGATATTAACTAAAATGAGATACTAAAGGAACTAACCCTAATGATATTAGATTAGAAAAGGACAAGGAATGACACGATTACGACGTAAAAAACACTGAGATGAATTGAGAGTAAAGAGGGTATGTTAATTAGAAAGGCGGGCTAAAAACGCAGATGAGTCATAGGGATATTAGGAAATATTTCTTTAGCTAGAGTTGACAGGAAGTGGAGCGACCTGGACAGCGAAGTGGTGGAATAGATATTATAAGACTCACGTACCCAGGAGAGGGAAGATCCAGAAGCGGCCAGTGGAGAGGCGAGGTCAGTTGCGGAAAATCGGCCTCTATAACCGCTAATATTACGCCTGCTGCCTCTGTAACCGCTAATATTACGCCGGCTGCCTCTGTAACAGCTAATACTACACCGGCTGCCTCTCTTCATTCTGTTGATGTTTTGTACCATTTTCAACTCACCACAAATACATATATACATTTGGGGGGGCTGACCCCCGGAACACCCTCCAGGTATACACCAGGTATTGCAAATGTATGGTATACAGTATGGACAAGATGAAGAATTAGACACATGTGCAACATTTGGATATCTTTATTATAGACGTTTCGCCATCTGGATGGCGAAATGTGTGTCTCACTCAGGTATTGTCAGTATAGCCAACTAGAGGTATATACTTTTCACTAAATGACATTGTAGCTAACTCGAGGGAGAAACCTGTCAGTGTTGCCAACCTTAGGTATAGACCTCTCACTATCTATCAGTGTAACCAACTGAGGGAATAAATCCATCCAGTCATGACAGTATTGCCAACTTAAGCTGCAGGGATTCCACGTAACAACAGTATTGCCAACTTTATGTACAAACTCACCACTTTTCGAGTTCCAAACTTCAGGCAAAAATCTCCAATTTCGTTTCAGCGAGGTTAGATTGTGGCACACATCTATTACTTTCATGAACGAATGTCAAACCTTTCGAGGCTATAAACATGGTGGGCGTGGGTGGGTGTGAGTTGGACCTGCCTGGTAAGGGCCAGTAAGCCTGCTGCAGTGATCCTCCTAGTGCAGCCAACTCTCATTTCATGTAAGTGTTAGTGCAGCCAACTCTCACTTCATGTAAGTGTTAGTGCAGGCAACTCTCACTTCATGTAAGTGTTAGTGCAGCCAACTCTCACTTCACGTAAGTGTTAGTGCAGCCAACTCTCACTTCACGTAAGTGTTAGTGCAGCCAACTCTCACTTCATGTAAGTGTTAGTGCAGGCAACTCTCACTTCATGTAAGTGTTAGTGCAGGCAACTCTCACTTCATGTAAGTGTTAGTGCAGGCAACTCTCACTTCATGTAAGTGTTAGTGCAGCCAACTCTCACTTCATGTAAGTGTTAGTGCAGGCAACTCTCACTTCATGTAAGTGTTAGTGCAGCCAACTCTCACTTCACGTAAGTGTTAGTGCAGCCAACTCTCACTTCACGTAAGTGTTAGTGCAGCCAACTCTCACTTCATGTAAGTGTTAGTGCAGGCAACTCTCACTTCACGTAAGTGTTAGTGCAGGCAACTCTCACTTCATGTAAGTGTTAGTGCAGGCAACTCTCACTTCATGTAAGTGTTAGTGCAGCCAACTCTCACTTCACGTAAGTGTTAGTGCAGCCAACTCTCACTTCACGTAAGTGTTAGTGCAGCCAACTCTCACTTCATGTAAGTGTTAGTGCAGGCAACTCTCACTTCATGTAAGTGTTAGTGAAGCCAACTCTCACTTCACGTAAGTGTTAGTGCAGGCAACTCTCACTTCATGTAAGTGTTAGTGCAGCCAACTCTCACTTCATGTAAGTGTTAGTGCAGGCAACTCTCACTTCATGTAAGTGTTAGTGCAGCCAACTCTCACTTCACGTAAGTGTTAGTGCAGCCAACTCTCACTTCATGTAAGTGTTAGTGCAGGCAACTCTCACTTCACGTAAGTGTTAGTGCAGGCAACTCTCACTTCATGTAAGTGTTAGTGCAGGCAACTCTCACTTCATGTAAGTGTTAGTGCAGCCAACTCTCACTTCACGTAAGTGTTAGTGCAGCCAACTCTCACTTCACGTAAGTGTTAGTGCAGCCAACTCTCACTTCATGTAAGTGTTAGTGCAGCCAACTCTCACTTCACGTAAGTGTTAGTGCAGCCAACTCTCACTTCACGTAAGTGTTAGTGCAGCCAACTCTCACTTCATGTAAGTGTTAGTGCAGGCAACTCTCACTTCATGTAAGTGTTAGTGCAGGCAACTCTCACTTCATGTAAGTGTTAGTGCAGCCAACTCTCACTTCACGTAAGTGTTAGTGCAGGCAACTCTCACTTCATGTAAGTGTTAGTGCAGCCAACTCTCACTTCATGTAAGTGTTAGTGCAGGCAACTCTCACTTCATGTAAGTGTTAAAAGGCAGCCAACTCATTCACGTAAGTGTTAGTGCAGCCAACTCTCACTTCACGTAAGTGTTAGTGCAGCAACTCTCACTTCCATAAAAGAGCAGCAGGCAACTCCACTTCAT
>WNWK01011424.1:0-35000 GCA_009830355.1 Cherax destructor
AGCATAAAATTAGAAGAATGCGGAATCTCTCGGTCTCAAACTAAGGTCCTCTTCAGCAGACTAAATTGTGTTGTCGTTCCTGTTAGTTTATTTGTCAGAAAAGATCCCTAATACGGGTCTTGATCGCGAAGGATACAGTATAGAATAAAAGTGATGAGCGGAATGTGTGTTGAGAGAGAGAGAGAGAGAGAGAGAGAGGGAGGGAGGGAGGGAGAGAGAGAGGGAGGGAGGGAGGGAGAGAGAGGGAGGGAGTGAGAGGGAGGGAGGTGGTGTTAAGTGAATGTATTGGGTGTTTTGAGTCAATCGAGAGAATAATTGAGTTTTATGCTGAAGTGGGAGACACTGGTGTGGAGGACGTAGTAGGAAAGTTTGGAGTGCCTGGCTGCAAATGACACTGAGGGTCCTTGATTGAGTTATGTTTGCAATGAGTTTTGGTAATAGGCGGTGCATATTTCAAGAAGAAAAATATCTATATAGGGTCGTGAAGTGTGCTGAAAGGAAGACTGGAAGCAGTCTGCTGGAAGGCAGCACTGGAAGAAGTCTGCTGAAAGGCAGCACTGGAAGCAGCCTGCTGGAAAGCAGCACTGGAAGCAGTCTGCTGGAAGGCAGCACTGGAAGCAGTCTGCTGGAAGGCAGCACTGGAAGAAGTCTGCTGGAAGGCAGCACTGGAAGCAGTCTGCTGGAAGGCAACACTGGAAGCAGTCTGCTGGAAGGCAACACTGGAAGCAGTCTGCTGGAAGGCAGCACTGGAAGCAGTCTGCTGGAAGGCAGCACTGGAAGCAGTCTGCTGGAAGGCAGCACTGGAAGCAGTCTGCTGGAAGGCAGCACTGGAAGCAGTCTGCTGGAAGGCAGCACTGGAAGCAGTCTGCTGGAAGACACAGTACCCACAAGTACGAGTATTCGTATTAGAGTTTTCGATTTTCTTGCAGCAAAACTATAACATACATGAAAATACAATTTTCAGCATATACCTGAACATTTGTACAGCTTCATGGTTGTCTAATTAATACAACCTCAACTTATGTTCCAGTAACACAACTAATAGACACTCCAGTTCGTTCCACGTATTGACCAACATTCCCGGTGTAGCTCTTCCGATGCCATCCTTTATTATAGCATTGAGTGTTTTAATGTCAGCTGCTGGCATCCTGAAAGCACTGTCCCTCACAAACCCTCACATAGAAAAGTGAAATGCAGTGATATCAGGGGAGCGTGGGAGGGGACCTTCAGATGGGTTCATCACGCCCAATCCTTCTACCAGAAAAATTAATATCACGAGGTGTATGGTTATCGTATGTTCGTATGTAGAGAACTGTATTTTCATTTACTTTACTGTAATAATTTATTGAAATCGGAAAACGACCTTTTGGATACCCAGCACATTAAATTTCAAAATGTGTCCCAGGTTCTCAGGTTCAGATAGATTTAAATTTTAATAAATTTGCATGTAGGGTGGTGAAGATGTAACAGGTGGTGAAAGTCGCCTTCCTTGAGTCTCTTCCATGAAGTAATGGCGTTCGTGTGTGTCCCAGTCACCTGCAGGTGATGCCTCCTGCAGCGGCATGGAAGGGGAGGAGAGGGTAAAGGAAGAGGGAAAGAGTGGTGGTGGAGATGAGTAGGAAGGCTGGGGAAAAGGTGGCGCTAAAAGAGAGAAAACATAGAGGGGGGAAAGAGATGGTAGACAGGAGACCAATGTAGAGGGGAAGACGTGGAACTGATATATATATATTGTATTCAATACACTCTGTTCTGTAATTTACACATCAGCGCTGTATGACCCTTGTAGGTTTAGCGCTTAGTTTTAATAATAATAATAATAATAATATAATTTACCTAGTGGGAACACCAGCAGTGTGTGTGGTTACAATATATGAGAGTTACATTGTGTCAACAACAGTTGACTGTGTTTACTTGTTACATCAACAAGGTGGGTTTCTTACGCATGATAATGAAATCTGTCAGTGTAAACAGGTAGACTTCAGAAGAACAGTGAGATGGTACAAGAGAAGTATGAATGGGGAAGAGAGAAAGATAGAGAAGAGAGAAAGGAAAAAAATATAGAACGAAAGAAGAAATGAAATGAGGTAATAAAGAGGGTAGAAGAGTTAAGAAAAGTTTGGAGGCAGAAAGATTTAACTGCTTTACAGTTAAAACACGAAATTAAATTAAACCAGATATTGTTTTGTTTAGCGTCAGTTATTGGTTATTAAGCGATCAAAAGAATAAGGCTGGCTGCTTATGACGTTGAGAACTAAACAGTAAGGCTCAATACCATTAGCGTTATTAGCCAATAAAAGATTGGGTGCACTGACGTTATTAGAGAACAAAGCAATAAGACTGGGTATCATTGACGTTATTAGAGAACAAAGCAATAAGACTGGGTATCATTGACGTTATTAGAGAACAAAGCAATAAGACTGGGTATCATTGACGTTATTAGAGAACAAAGCAATAAGACTGGGTATCATTGACGTTATTAGAGAACAAAACAATAAGACTGGGTATCATTGACGTTATTAGAGAACAAAGCAATAAGACTGGGTATCATTGACGTTATTAGAGAACAAAGCAATAAGACTGGGTATCATTGACGTTATTAGAGAACAAAGCAATAAGACTGGGTATCATTGACGTTATTAGAGAACAAAACAATAAGGGTGGATGGCATTGCCCTTATTAGAGAACAAAACATTAAAGCGAAACCGGTCTGACTCTTCTGATGAAGTGTTGCTAGATTTTTCAATATGTAAACATTCAAGTTTGTCACTCAAAACATAAAATTCTCAGCAGAGGGAAATATAATAAACTTGCCCACTTTTCCATCTACATATCTGTCCACCATCATTTTTTTTGACTGTCCATCATCTTGTTAATAAGCACCTGTTGCTGCCTCAAATCCACCCATATACCAGGTTTTCTATCCTGGTTTTCAACCGTCCATGTGACCCACATATCTTTCTTTTCAATCAATAACTATCGAATAAATCTCCATGCATATCGAGCAAGTTGTCACCCAGAGAATATATATGGTGCATTTGTTGTCCCTGCACTCTGCAACAAGAGTGATTCAATTATATTAAGATAGGCTGACCCAGTTAGAGAGACCTTACCTATTTAACCAGATTGTGTTCCAGTGCGTGTGTGTGTGCATTCATGCATGTATGTATGTATGGTTCACATGTATCCCGATGCTACAGGGTCCCACAGAGACGCTGCTCTATAAGTTACCTATTCAAGTCAATACACACTGAGATTTCTCAGTATTATAAACATAAATGCATGGAGAGCATATAGTGTTATGTGCTTCAACCCGTGTTCAGCCGTGGGTAAATGCACGCAAAGCTGCTGTCCAGAAATAATACTGTTTTATTCAATTGATAAGAATATATCAGGAACATAAGTGAATATTGTGGAGATGGGTATATGCACGCAAAGCTTGTCAAATAATACTGTCATAAAGGATGGTATTATGTTATTACCAAGTTGACAAAGAATATTATCAGGTGAAGCAACTAAGTCTACCAAGAATATTGTCCTGGAGAGATGAAGGATATATTCGTGAAAGGTATTAAATTGTCTGAAGAATAGTTTACTAAAGATAATGCCTTGCAAGCGGACTGAGTTTACCAATGATATTACCCTGGAAAGTTACTAAGTTTACTAAAACATTAATCTGTAACTTCACTAAGTTTAAGAAAGATTTACCCTGTGATAGTTTACCAAAGATATTACACTGTAAATTCATCAAGTTTTCCAAAGATATTAGACTGTAAAGATACCAAGTTTACCAAGTACTGAGTTTACTTCAAATTCGTATTTATATTGGTACTTTAATTCTATCCTAATACATAGCTCCGTGTGGCATTAACACAGGTTAGCATTTTAATGGTGCATAATTAGGAGGAATGCTTTTAAAGGCATGAGGCCATTACCGCAAGTAACTCCTATTAACGCTCATAGTGTAATTAGTCCGTGCTAATAGGCTGGAACGGGTAATCAGTTTAAGTAATGCTGGGAATTCTTTCTGTTAACGGCGTCGCTGTTGCCTTTTGTCCTGACGTTATGTTTCACCAGCTCTTCGTTATGTAAAAACAGATTTACTTTACGTTATGACAAGTAGCTGTGAGTTACGTTACGTTGCATTACGTTATAACCAGTTCTGTATTGCGTTATAAACATCTCTATATTACGTTTATGAGCATCTCTATATAACGTTATAAGCAGTTCTTAATTACTTTATAAGCAGGTTTATATTTCGTTATAAGCAGTTCTGTATTACGTTATACGAACTAAAGTATTACTTTATAAGTAGCTCTGTATTACGTAATAAACAACACTGTATTGCGTTAAAAGTAGCTTAAGATTACGTAAGTGTTTCTAAATTGCGTTATAGCAGTCATGGGTGACAGAGTGGAGATAATATTAATAATTTATTATTATTATTATTATTATTATTATTATTTCAGTTCGTATTGGAAAATCGATATCTTTTCATAATGATTAAAAAAAAAAATGACGCGTTCAAAAACATCGTTGTACGACAATGTTTTCGTGGGTTCAGTGGTTACGTATACTACATGGGTTCGAACTCCCCACCTGAGGGTTCAGAACGTCGCCAGCAGGTTTAAAACCTCGCCAACGAGTTCGAAACCTCGCTAACAGGTTCGAAACCCAGCCAGCATGTTCAAAACTCCGGCAGCAGGTTCGAAAGCCCGCCACATGTTCGATACCTCGCCAACACGTTCGAAACCCGCCAGCAGGTTCGAAACCTCGCCCAGGCGGTCAAAGTCTCACCACTTTTGTTCAATATTTATTAATTTTCCTTCAAGGATGCCGGTGAGGGGCTCTTGATCCAAGGACTTGGCGCTGGCCCTCCAGTTCCTTGGATCAATCTCCTCATTGCCTCACCCCTCCCAGGCACAGTAGGCCTCGTACTGGAGCATACAGATTTTTGTCTAATAAATATGTAAAATAAATAAATGAATAAGGAAATGTATAGCTAAATATATTGATAAATATGGAGATAAAGGAATGAATAACAAAGGGAAATGTTTAACTAAAGAAAATGAATAACTAAGGAAATGATTAAGGAAATGTATAATTAAGGAAATGAAAATGAATAACTATGGAAATATATAACTAAGAAAATGTATAACTAAGAAAATTTATAACTAAAAAAATGTATAACTAAGAAAAATGAATAAATAAGGAAATGAATAACTAAGAAAATGAATGATTAAGAAAATGAATAATTAAGAAAATGAATAACATTACAAATGTATAATTAAGAAAATGAATAATGCATAAAATACAATTCCGCATGTCTGGCCGGGAAAGACTGGTAACGAGCATTGCCGAAGAAATCCCATAAAACTTGGCTTGATTGTTTACGACTTAAAATGCTGTGAGAGTTTGATAACCAGGCCTTGTACAGCTGCTGTACTGGGAACGGGAGTGCCAGGGACCGTCCTCCCTCTCCACACCTCAAGGATGGGGCGCGCGTATCTTTCCCTTATACACCTGCTCTTAGCTGCTCCTGCAAGGCTATGGGGACTCAACACCTCTATATTTATTGACGGAACGAGTATAATGAATAAGACACGTTTGTAACACTTGCGTATTTCTACTGCCAAAACGTTTCGCCTTCACAACAAGCTTCTTCATTCAAATACTGGAGATACTAAAAACAGTAGTAGTAGTTTTGATGTGATACGTCTGTCAACCTTTGTAGGTGGTGGTCAGTTCACTCTAGCCTAAAGCCTACCAAGATGGTGGTCACGTCAAAACTACTACTATTACTACTACTACTAAAACTCACCAAAAGAACATTCACACTTATTCTTGTGCCTACTACATATATAGAACTCTACACTCTAATATAAACCCTCCGCTCAAAATTCTCCTCACCAACTTTAATAGGACCCATGACCACAACACAAGAAACAAATCACTTTTTGATATACCCCGAGTCCAAATCAACCTATGTAAAAATTCTATGTACATAAAGGGCCCCAGAATTTGGAATTCATTACCAAGTAAATACTAAAATAACCTTGTCTGAAAATCAATTTAAGACTCTTCTCAAAAACCA
The DNA here is from genome assembly GCA_009830355.1 of Cherax destructor. Classification (NCBI taxonomy): domain Eukaryota; kingdom Metazoa; phylum Arthropoda; class Malacostraca; order Decapoda; family Parastacidae; genus Cherax; species Cherax destructor. Next base: position 6,092 of record WNWK01011424.1, read on the forward strand.
CCTACTCATCCTAAACTAAATACTCATACTGTAAATTACTTTAAAAAATGCTCACTGTTATTCTCATATAAGATAATTTCGATTTTTACTATTATGTTACCATCCTTCTACACACTTGTTACAATGTAAAATCATCAAATTGTAACTTAAACAAATTTATACGGTTACAATCTAATATTTAAATAAAACAAACTCAATCAATTTCTCTAGTATTAAGTACATAGTCTATAAACCATTAGATTAAGCTGCCCTTAATGCCATGGCATGTTAGTGGCTCTCCTTGCACTTCAGTTTATGATTGTAATTACAAAATATCGATGTAAACTTGCAATGAAATGAAAAATTTTAATTCTAACTATTACTACTACTGCTACTACTACTACGATCTCAAATGTTTTCTGAAGAAACCTTTTGTGCAGGCAAAACATTTCAGCAATAGAGACACCAAAGTGTTGGCAGTGCGTGTTATTCTTCCACCTTCTATCAAGGCAAGACGACCGAACACCATATGTCAAGGCTAGAGACTGAAGACCTTGTAGTGAGTGATCTACTACACACGACGCGGCGTGTGGCTTGGGTGGTGAGGGTGTCCTCATAGGGACACCCCCATTGAAAATTAATTAGCGAGATTGGTCTAATTATTTAGACGTTTATATTTAGAGAAATTGATCCCTAATTAATAAAACTGCTCAGTAATTAGCGAGTGATCTCTAATTAGAGCGAGTATTCTCTAATCAACGAAATAGTCTCCAATGAATGAAATAGATCTAATCAACATAGGTCTCTAATCAGATAGGTCTATAATTATCGAGATTGATGTCACTACCGGGATTGGTCTCTACTTTAGAGATACTGGTCCATAATTAGTGAAACCGCTCGGTAATTACCGGTATTGATAGCTAATTAGCGAGATTCGTCTTAAATTAACAATATTAGTCTTCAATTTAAGGGAGTTTCTGTAATTTTGTTAAAGCTTGACTCAGTATGTGCTGTTTGATCTGTAGTTGAAACATTTTCACTTTTCTTAGCGTAGTTTTCACAATGTTAAGTATATTGTGACTTAACATGACTCACGAAATCATAATGACACTTTTGCAAACAAACCATTCCACGGGTGGGGTTAGAACCCGCGATCAGAGAATCTCACAGCTCCAGACCGACGTTAGCGGTCTGGAGCATCATCTTAGCCAGTGGCTAACGCGTCGGTCTGGAGTTTTGAGACTCTGATCGCGGGTTCTAACCCCACTCGTGGAATGGTTTATTGTCACTTAAGTCTTCTACATCCTTGTTTAAAACCAACGCGACAGTCCATGTAGTCTCGCTGCTTTATTCTTATCACCATAAAGTAACACATTTATTGCTGCTGCTTGCTGTTGCTGCCTGCTGCTACTTGCTGTTGTTGTTGCTGCTGCTGCTGCTTGCTGTTGTTGTTGCTGCCTGCTGCTACTTGCTGTTGTTGTTGCTGCCTGCTGCTGCTTGCTGTTGCTGCCTGCTGCTACTTGCTGTTGTTGTTGCTGCTGCTGCTTCTGTTGCTGCTACCTGCTGTTTGCTGTTGCTGCTGCTGTTGTTACCTGCTGCTTGCTGTTGCTGCCTGCTGCTGCTACTGCTGCTTCTGCTGCTGCTATCTGCTGCTTGCTGTTGCTGCCTGCTGCTTGCTGCTGCTGCTACCTGCTGCTTGCCGTTGCTGCCTACTGCTGCTGCTGCTTCTGCTGCTGTTGCTACCTGCTGCTTCTTCTGATGCTACCTGCTGATTGCTGTTGCTGCCTGCTGCTGCTACTGCTGCTTCTGCTGCTGCTACCTTCTGCTTGCTGTTGCTGCCTGCTGCTGCTACTGCTGCTTCTGCTGCTGCTATCTGCTGCTTGCTGTTGCTGCCTGCTGCTGCTTCTGCTTCAAATACTATCATTTCTCTTTTGCTGTCTCTCTGCTTTAACTTATTTTTCCTTTACACTCACTGGGGAAACTTCCTGTTCAGTATTTCGCACATTTTTTGTAAATCAACTTTGATATTTTATACACTAACTTTTACACTTAATTCACAATTACCCCAGAAATTGGAGATGAAACAAAATGACGTTTCGGTCGGTCCAGGACGGACCGAAACATTGTAGCCTCGGTATTGCAGCTTTTCACGCTCAGGTTGCATATTTTTTTTACAAAATTAATTAGATTTTCTTACAGTGTTCAGTTTTTTACAGACGAAGTGCTTTTATTTACAGACTAAATGTTTTATCTCTGGAGTTTTTTGAGATAATGTTTGAGTCGAACAAAAGTCTCAGAAATTTTGATTTGGGTGATATAATTTCGTCTCATGTCTCCGCATCTTGTGCTCTTAAATAGTCGTAATTTAATATGAAACCTTTATTTAACTTTTGTTTATACTTTTAACCATCAATCAGACATTAATAAGTAAAAGTCAGACATTTACAAGTAACCTTTTCTCGGCTAATTGCTTGTTTGACTTTTATTTAATCGGCAAATGTTTCGTCAAAATTCGATATCATCTTCATGTTGTTGTTTTTCCTCTTTCATCTTGTCTGTCATCATCTTAGTCGTCTCCTCTTGCTACTCAGATTCACCCTTTCCTGCTTCCTCTAATTATCTTAATTATATTAGCAATTATTTTCCTCATCTCCACGATGTCATTACAAGGACTGGTAATTATTCTGGTTATAGCCTAATCATCATTTGCTTTTCAATATGTTGTTACCCTTTTTCTATTTAAATTATCTGAATAATTTTGCTAGATAAGGGACAGGGATATCACTGTTATTAACTGTGTCTGACGGAAGAAAATTCAGTTAGTAAGAAAAGGCGTTATTTTTGGTAGAGTTCCTACATTGTGTCTTCTGGTGACGAGGAAGCAGACAGACAGGCAGACAGGTGGGTGGGTGGGTGGGTTTTGGGTTTTTGGGTGGGTGTGTGCAGAGAGATGAATAGAGAGGGAGATAGGGATAAAATGTCGTTTTTTTAGTGACTCGTTTAATTTTTTTTGTTTCATACGTAGTTCATTTTCCACATCTCAGGGACTAGTCTGGTTTTAAACGTCTAGACTTTCTCAAGCATGCTTATGCTTAAAAAAGAATGGGCTCCACGGTGATGCTGCGTACTCGATGATAGATCTGACGTTTAACAGTATTATAAAGAGTTCTGATATGTGTTCATTCTAGGTAAACATTCTTCCAGAAGTTGTTTTCACTTTTTTTTTTTTAACTTATTCTCTGTCTCTGGTTTCCTAACAGTCCCCGTCTCCAAGACTTTGCCCTTGAAGGACAGTGCCTTGAACCTTCCGACGGTCTCTGGATTCAAGAAATTGGAGCTGAAATCCCCTTCCTTTTATCAAACCTAATTACCTTCACTCCTTTAATTCCCGGAGCGTTATAAAGGTTTAGCGTATACGCGTGATTGGGGTTCAGCTCCATCAGCCACTTGTTTTATCACTGTTACTGGTGATTGTTCATTTTGGTTCGTATTTATTATCATATTCAGGATATATATAATGTTTCTTGCAATGTATGAATTATTGCAAGTTCCGGCAGGGAGGCAGGTGAGCGAGAAGGCTGGTGCACGCACGTGCCTCTACGAGGACAGGAAGACAAGATAAAGCAGGTTCACAAACAAGCAAGCAGGTAGGTAGTCAAGCAGGCATTCTTTCAGGCATTTTGATCTGGCACTTACACAGTTTTGTCTTAGTCTGCCATTGGTGTTGGTGGTTGCTTCCTATACCACCAACCTCAGTGGTTTTGGTGGTTGCTTCCTACACTACCATATATACCACCAACCTCAGTGGTGTGTTTATTAATTAATTACAAATAGCTCTTAACTAAAGAACAAAAAGGCACAATACCGTGACTGGAACAATACACAGATAACTCGTACATAGGAGAGAGCAGCTTACAACGACGTTTTGGTCCGAATTCTTCCAATACTTACCTTACCACTACCACTACTTCCACTACCTACCTTACCACTACTTCCACTACCTACCTTTCTCACTTTTTTCTATTAGCGTGACTGTAAATGGTCCAAGTCGGACCGAAACGTCGTCGTAAGCTCCTCCCTCCTATACTGATGAATGTGTCAGCCATGAAGTTTTTCACATAAGTGTACCAGACAAAGTATGTTATTGCCCACTTGTTGTAGCATCTCTTTGTTTTTTTAGGTCTTCTGTGTGCTGAAGGTTGGTCTCTAGCTCTGCCAGTGAACGAGGCTGTTTTCAGTAGTTTTAAAACCATAAATGTATATTTAACGAGAGCACAACTTAATTATCGTAGAAACAAAAACAATAATAAATACGTTCTCTGTGAGTTTCTTTTCTCTTTGACCATCATATATGCAAGATAATCACAGCAAGAGGTGATATTATCCAGGATAACGGCAGTGAAAACAGTCAAAACATCCTCTTTAAGTACTTTTATCAAAAAGTATATCATCAGAGAGAGAGAGAGACTGAGGTGAGAAGGCAGGTGTAAACTATGTAAAAGCGTGTGTGAATAAAAGATAAATAAAAATTAGACACATGTGTAACACCTGGGTATCTTTATTTGAAGACGTTTCGCCAACCAGTGGTTTTTTTTCAATTCAAAACAGAGATGCTGTACACAGACAGCAGAAGATGAGTAATCAGTCCTCCAGCCTTGCAGAACTACCTCATCTTTATTGTCTCCAGATATCATCTCTGTTTTGAATTCAGAAAGTCACTGGTTGGCTAAGCGTCTTCAAATAAGAGAGAACCAAATGTTGCATATGTCTAATTCCCCATCTTTTAGGTATTGTATATTATTATTGTAATGTGCACACGCAAGGTATGGTGTAACTTACCGAACCCAATGTGAAATACGACTTATGCACAGTATTAGGATATTCAGTCCTGAGGACTGAAGAAACCATTCGTGGCGAAACGTTTCCTCATTAAAATGTCCTATTACTGCACATGTGTCTTATTTCATCTTTCAAAGTTGGATTTGTTTTAGCTGTATTTTTCTCATTAGTTGGCCTAAACTCGGCAAGCCAGCACGTAAGCCAGCAGTGCTGGGTTACTTGTGGTCTACAATAATGAAAACCCCAAACATACCAAATGTGTGGATTGTAGGTTACCAGGACCACCAGCTGTGTATGTGGCAATGATTGCAATGCCAGTAAACTCGTTAATGCAACGTCTCTGACCTGGTTATTGCAGCGTCAGTGACCTCGTTAATGCAGCGTCTGTGACCTGGTTATTGCAGCATCAGTGACCTGGTTAATGCAACATGTACGGGCCAAGGACAAACACGTACGTTTTCTCACCTCCGTGAAAATCACACGATGCTGGGAATGAGGAGAGGTTAGGGACTCACTGAGGCGTGCTCATGCTAAGCCTTTGAAGTTACCCAGCCTTTGTGGCAGGTCCTTGGTGAATGTCACGCTTGTGAGGTCAGGGTGAGGTCAGTGGAGGTCAGTGCGAGGGCAGTGTAAAGGCAGTAGAGGTCAGAGGGAGGCCAGCCAGGGGTCACTGTATGTGCAACGTCAACAAGAGATGGATCAGTAGACTGAGCTTGCTTTGCCTTTACCTGCTTCTCTTTCTTCTCTCTCTCTCTCTTTCTCTCTCTCCACCTTTTTATGCCTTTCCATTTTCTCAGGTTCTGGTTTCCGTTTCTTCTAAATTGCATGCTGAGTTGTTTGCAAAAGTTTTTCAATTTGTCTAATGCAGAATTCTTCCGTAAGGAGTAAAGATGGCGAGTAAAGGCGCAGATGAGCCGCAAGAAAGTTAGGAAAAATGCTTCTTCAGTCTCAAGGTGGTTAGCAAGTGAGAAGATCTAGTTAGGAGATGGTGGAGGTGCACTCAATACGCAGTTTCATGCGTAGGTATGATAAGGCCGTAGAGACCAGGATGCAGTTCAGCTGGGAATTAGTAAACAGGTGGTGCTACGGAACACGAGATAAGACTCGACAACTGCAAATACAATAGAGGTGAGTTTAATTGCATGAAATTAATTAGGTGAGTTAAGTCAGGTGAGTTAAAGTAAGCGAGTTAGGGAGGCGAGTTAAAGTGAGTACAAAATGAGAGCACTGGAATTGTCCTCGTTGGTAAACAAGAGGAAAATAGGAAATATGGTATTCTGTCAACCGGGAGAAAAAAGACGAGGACTCGTTCTCAAATTTCGAAAAATCTGTCGCAGAAAGATGGCTATAAAACATTTCTTCACCGAGCGGTAGATAACTGAAATAGAATCCAGTAAAAAGTAGATGGTGCTAAAAATTCTCGAAGCCTAGATTTTTATGACTGAGTTTTGAAGACGAGACACCTTCAGCATAGCTTTGCTTCAACAACAACAAAATCCTTGTCAAAAGACACAAAGTGCAGGTTCAGGAAACGTAGCTAAATACATTGTTTCAGCTGAACAGCAGACTTTCACTGCATGCCTGAGGAGAGCATAATATATATATTCCACATGCTTTATTTTGAAGCACTGATTCTGATTCACCTATCTTATTGTGTTTTTTGACTCAAAATTTTGAATCTTAGATGGGAGATGGGAGAAGGATGAGTCAGGTGTGGAGGTGAAGTTGCTGGCCACCATGATGGGCTTTGTTCAACAACTGTATTGTCAAGAGACTTCACTAATTGGAAACGTCCTGTTATTTTAGTAATAGTGTTGGAAACAGTGATCAGTGCAGTTTCTAGGTTTCTGTTGAATTTGTCTTTGATGACTAATTTGGCTTCTGTGCGTGTCATCAAATGGTTGTACTAGTTATGGTATTCAACACAAGCCGTATTCAAATTGCGTTGTAAAAACATGTTTGTGTTCGTTTATGCGCATTGAAAGATTTCTGCAGTTTCTCCAACATACAGATAATCACAACCTCCAGAAGGGATTTCATATATCTATCTATAGCCTTCTTAATTGTGTAGTGTTTTTGTGGCTTGTGAATGCCCGTATATTAGGTTAAGTGATGACTAATGCTCTATTGTCGACATGTTTTAGTAACCTTGTGATATTGATAGGATAGTTACCTGTGGGCAAGGTTAAGCCTCTCTCCGTGTTGTTCTGTTTTTTCTATGTTAAGTATCTTTGTTGTTTCTTTTTGCATTTTTGTTTAAATAATGTGGGATAATGTAATTAATTTTTTTTTATTTTGTTACATTCCTTGTCTAGGAATTCTTTTGTTTTGGTGTGACGGGGCCAATAGTGTATGAAATCATATTTGTTGATTGAGTTACAACATTTTAAAAGTAAATTACGAAGGTATATACAGAGAGCTACACATATCTCGGTGTATGTACACTGAGAGCTACACACCTCTCGGTGTATGTACACTGAGAGCTACACACCTCTCGGTGTGTATACACTGAGAAATACCTCTCGGTGTATATACCCCAGCCACATACAGTAAGTATAGACGCCTACCCTCTTCCCCTCTGTGGCGACGCTTACATTATGTTGATGGCTATTCTGTTCACATGATAGATTATTTAAGTATCATGAATAATAATTACAATTTGTGGGTAAAATAGATAAAATAAACAAAAGGTCCTTTGAATATTTAAACTCGAGTTAGATTTATCATTTAACGTTGCGTCTCTGTGTGTGTACAGTGAGATAAAGCTAATTCGGAAGAGCGTAAATACTAAGAGTTCCTGTTTTCCTTCACACAACCCGACGTGTGTATGTGTGTGTGTGTATGTGTGTGTGTGTGTGTGTGTGTGTGTGTGTATGTGTGTGTGTGTGTGTATATTGTGTGTGTATGTGTGTGTGTGTGTGTGTGTGTGTATGTGTGTGTGTGTGTATGTTGTGTGTGTGTGTGTGTATGTGTGTGTGTGTATGTTGTGTGTGTGTATATTGTATGTGTGTATGTGTGTGTGTGTATATGTGTGTGTGTGCATATGTGTGTGTGTGTGTATGTGTGTGCGCACGTGCAGTGCTGTTTATTCAAAAACTGAAAAGTTCTAATCTATTTTCAATACAATAGCCATTTTTGCCTCAGTAAAGCTGTGTAGTGTTCAGCGCTAAACGTCCCTCTTGAAGCATCGCCACTTTTCATATCTGCTTAATGCAGCTGGCACTAAAAGTCATCCATCCTTATTACGTTGCAGAAAGATTTACTTTCCTGCCTAGGGTAAACACCGGATCTGCAGAATATGTGTTCTTCTTAAGTACGGAGCCTTGTTTTATATTTTAGAAGCAGTTGTCTCTGCTAGAAGCATTTCTCTGCCTGAATTCCTTTTGTTAGTAGGCAGAGAATTCAATGTGTGAGTGCGCTTAGCAGTGTGTGAGTGCGCTTAGCAGTGTGTGAGTGCGCTTAGCAGTGTGTGAGTGCGCTTAGCAGTGTGTGAGTGCGCTAGCGTGTGATGCGCTTAGCAGTGTGTGAGTGCGCTTAGCAGTGTGTGAGTGCGCTTAGCAGTGTGTGAGTGCGCTTAGCAGTGTGTGAGTGCGCTTAGCAGTGTGTGAGTGCGCTTAGCAGTGTGTGAGTGCGCTTAGCAGTGTGTGAGTGCGCTTAGCAGTGTGTGATTGCGCTTTGGAATGTGTGAGTGCGCTTAGCAGTGTGGGAGTGCGCTTAGCAGTGTGTGAGTGCGCTTAGCAGTGTGTGAGTGCGCTGTGGAATGTGTTAGTGCGCTGAGGAACTAAAAGGCATCGTGTTCTCGTAATATATTTTCTTTAACTACATCTGTTTAGCAGAGTATGTTATCAGTTTAATGGATACTGGTGTGATGATGTTAGGTACACCTGGTAAGATACTGGTGTGATGATGTTAGGTACACCTGGTAAGAATGACTGGTGTGATGATGTTAGGTACACCTGGTAAGATACTGGTGTGATGATGTTAGGTACACCTGGTAAGATACTGGTGTGATGATGTTAGGTACACCTGGTAAGATACTGGTGTGATGATGTTAGGTACACCTGGTAAGATACTGGTGTGATGATGTTAGGTACACCTGGTAAGATACTGGTGTGATGATGTTATGACACCTGGTAAGATACTGGTGTGATGATGTTAGGTACACCTGGTAAGATACTGGTGTGATGATGTTAGGTACACCTGGTAAGATACTGGTGTGATGATGTTAGGTACACCTGGTAAGATACTGGTGTGATGATGTTAGGTACACCTGGTAAGATACTGGTGTGATGATGTTAGGTACACCTGGTAAGATACTGGTGTGATGATGTTAGGTACACCTGGTAAGATACTGGTGTGATGATGTTAGGTACACCTGGTAAGATACTGGTGTGATGATGTTAGGTACACCAGGTAAGATACTGGCGTGATGATGTTAGGTACACCTGGTAAGATACTGGTGTGATGATGTTAGGTACACCTGGTAAGATACTGGTATGATGATGTTAGGTACACCTGGTAAGATACTGGTGTGATGATGTTAGGTACACCTGGTAAGATACTGGTGTGATGATGTTAGGTACACCTGGTAAGATACTGGTGTGATGATGTTAGGTACACCAGGTAAGATACTGGCGTGATGATGTTAGGTACACCTGGTAAGATACTGGTGTGATGATGTTAGGTACACCAGGTAAGATACTGGTGTGATGATGTTAGGTACACCTGGTAAGATACTGGCGTGATGATGTTAGGTACACCTGGTGAATGCTGGCGTCATGATGTTAGGTGCACAGTATATAAAGGTCATAAAGTATATAAAGGTCTCTCTTCGAACCCATAACATTTGTGTTTATAGTTTTAGTGAATGTTAAAGTTCAGTTTGTTTTGATGACGTTAATTAAGGGACGTTATTAATCAATTTGACTGAGGGGAGCTGATGGAGTTTGATCTTGTTCGACAGGTCGACTTTGAAACAGTGAAATTAGGCTTTAAGCTGGAGGATGGCAGTTATTGGTGGTACTGATGGTGGTGGTGATGGTGGTGACGACGATGGTCATGTAGGGTGGTGCTGTTGGTGGTGGAAATGATGCTAGAATTGGTAATGTTAACTCTCCTTGTTTTGATGTTGGTGGTTGAGGGGTGATGGAGGGTAGGGGTGATAATGGATTTCCTGAATATGTTGGAGATGACGACTGTAATGTTGTTATAGTTCTCCATGTTGTGTTGGAGATGATGGGTGTAATGTTGAAGGTGTTGGTGGTGATTAAACCTCTCCTGGGCACGATGGAGATGAAGATGGTGATGAAATTTACCTGAATATGTTGGAGATGACTATGCAGTGTTGGTAGGGGTGTTATCTTTGTACAGTAAGTGCAAATATTTCTTCAGTGGTGCAGCACCAGATGAATTTAGAAATTAAAGGAAAACCAACCTGCATTGACAGCGGCCATACCACCATACCAAGACAAGTTGATGGGTAACCTGTGTGTGTGTGAGGCAGCTTAAGCACTGAGACTCACCAGGTAAAGCTGAGAAATCAGGTGAGCCTCGACACTGTTTGCTAACACTCAGTCTGATTGATTATCAAATACAGGGTATTAGATCAACACTCCTCACCCGGCGTCCCAGTCACTGATATCTTCCAACAGTGACGGGGGAGGGAGGGAGGGAGGGGTTGGCACTGCAAGTTCTTGAAAGATAATGTTATGGGGGGGGGGAGCCCTAATCTCATAAGGGAGTTTGAGATAATCAAGATTGATCCGAGGAAGGGAAGTATAGCTCCAATTCCTTCGATCAAATCTGATTACCTCTCGTCCCTTCCCCCTCCCTAAGGAAGGGAAATAATTTGATGGAGGTCGTGTTATACTCGTAGTAATAGTATTATTAGTAATAATAATTGGTTGATGACAAATTGTAGCACTTCACAAACCTGGGCACTTCCCGTCAATTCTTACACAAACCTGGGCACTTCCCGTCAATTCTTACACAAACCTGGGCACTTTCCGTCAATTCTTACACATACCTGGGCACTTCCCGTCAATTCTTACACATACCTGGGCACTTCCCGTCAATTCTTACATATACCTGGGCATTTTCCGTCAAAGAACACTGAGGGAAAACTTATACGACATAAAGTTGAGTCATTTTAATTGTAATTTAAATGAACAGAAATGTTCTACACTCAGTGTATCGTCACAGTATCAAGAACAGAAATGTTCTACACTCAGTGTCTCATAACAGTATCAAGAACAGAATTGTTCTGCACTCGGTGTATCATAACAGTATCAAGAACAGAATTGTTCTACACTCAGTGTATCATAACAGTATCAAGAACAAAAATGTTCTACACTCAGTGTAGCATCAAGAATCAACAATAAAAATGATAGGCAATAGTTTTATTTATCAACGTTGCAAAAAAATATACTAACGAACTGACGGGATTAATTAGTAAGTAAAATATAAGATTTATTTTATTTAAGAACATTACAAAATACTGCACTAACGAGGCTTTGGGGAATAAATAAATACTATCAGGAAATTAAGAATATTTTTCCTAAATTTATTTAATATATATTTGTAATGAGAAATTGATCGTTGATATTATATATAATGATATATATATATATATATATATATATATATATATATATAATATATATATATATATATATATATATATATATATATATATATATATATATATATATATATATATATATATATATATATATATATATATATATATATATATATATATAATGTAATATATATTGACAGTAAGAAAATAAATCTGCTGAATAAAACTCGAAAGTAAAGATATTTTTTAATGAATAATTGTCGTTGAACTAAAAAAAAATAATAAGCCTAAATGACATCATAAATAATCATCAAATATTAAATTCATTTCAGTAAAGCTTTTTCGAAATAACAGTTGCATTACTGGAAGCAAATTCTGTACTTATATCGGTATTAATCTGTATATAAGAACAATTATTAATTTTTAATATTCTCTCAGTATATATTTTTTTGGCAGTTTTGTTTAAATTATAATGTTTATAGCCTTAAGAAATATCTTTCTACATGTATATATATATATATATATATATATATATATATATATATTAATGTTTTTTACGAAATTGTTGAAGTTTTTACGATTCAGTTTTATCCAGGCTGGCTGCTACAGTTGTGTGTCCTTCACAGTTATCGGACTGAGGATGAAGCCTCGGCTACTTGCGCTGAATGAGTTGCACGGGTTTAGCTCTTCACGTAAATATAATCGGGTGGGCTTGTAAGCTAGCGGAACACCTGGATCTAACGACCAGTCATGTGATTAAGATCACACACAGGAGCTGTGACTCGACCCCTGCAACCACAAATAAGTGAGTACACACACAGACATTGAAAAAGAGTTATTACTAGTCAACATATGCTGCCACCTCTGAAGATGACATTTATTATGAACAGTACTGAAGAATGGTTACCCATCGCCCATTTCTCGCATGTCCTTCGTATTATCGATAAGAATCAAGAGACATAACCGAACCCAAGTGTCATAATCACACCTTAACGTTTGCTCCCAAGTCATACTCATTCTCAGTCGTTGGTATCTACCGCATATCTACACTCAGTTGAGTGTGAGAGTGCGTTGGCACCCAGCGCATTCTCATACTCAAAATGTTGGCACATGAGTGCCGTTCTTGTGTTAATCCAAGATTAAACCTCGCGAAAATGCCCCGAAGTTTTCCACTGGCGTTTTTCTTAGCGTCAGTAATAGAGCTGGATACGTTCATCTCAGTTTTCGATAAGAACAGTGGCGAGGCTATCAGTCCAGTGATTTGAAGGAAACAAGGAGGGTCGCGCTGCTCTCCACTCTTAAATTTAGCCGGAGATAAACTCTTACTGATCGCTAAGTTAGCGAAAAGTAAATTCTTACTGGAAGTTATCTTGCGAGAAGGAATTTTATTAGCAAAAAGTCTTACTGGAAGCTAGTTTTAGCGAGAAGAATCGTCTTGACGGAAGCTAACTAACGGAAAGTCTTACTGGAAGCTTAAGTGAAAGAGAAGAAATCTTACGGGAAGTTAGCGAGAAGAAATGTCTTACTGGAAGTTTTTAGTTAGCAAGAAGTCTTACTGGAAGCTTCTTTAGTGAGAAGAAAACTATTATTGGAAACAAAGTAAACGAGAGAAATGTTACTTCAACCAAAGCTACCTGGGAAAAAGACAATAAAAGGAGAAATTGCAAGGCTAAGTTGACTAGAAAAATTGAACGAGAACTGCACTATCTTGAAAGTCGACGACCTCATGAAGGTAATCAGGCAGGTCGATACGAGAACTGCACTATCATGATTGTTGACGACTTCATTAAGGTAATAAGGCAGGTCACTCACCTCACTCTATTGTTTGAGCGTCACTGCCAGCCTTGTTATATGTCTCAGAGCATATTATTGCTCTAAGCTCCTGCTGTCACAGTGAGAGCTGTACAAGACGCTTTTGTGCATGTGTTATTGACAGGGGGAAACACTGCTCTGATCCCTGGTAAGAAGTCCTTAGCTATCTCCTTAAGTGAGTATGACATATGGCATCTTTATTGTCGAGACGTCTCGCAAGCTGTTCAGGCTTCTTCACTTGAATACAGAAGCGACTTAAATACTGAAGACAGCTCCAGAGTCTCCAGATTGAGGGACTGACCACCTCAACACTACTAGTTCAAGGTTGAGGGACTGACCACCTCAACACTACTAGTTCAAGGTTGAGGGACTGACCACCTCAACACTACTAGTTCAAGGTTGAGGAACTGACCACCTCAACACTACTAGTTCAAGGTTGAGGGACTGACCACCTCAACACTACTAGTTCAAGGTTGAGGGACTGACCACCTTAACACTACTAGTTCAAGGTTGAGGGACTAACCACCTCAACACTACTAGTTCAAGGTTGAGGGACTAACCACCTCAACACTACTAGTTCAAGGTTGAGGGACTGACCACCTCATATTTACCTCTGCGCTGCTTCAGTCACTGCTGTGTTCGCCTGAGGAAGCTGTAGTATTGGCTAAACGTTTCTACAATAAAGATATCCAAGTGTTGTACTTGTGTTACTCGTGTACGTGAAGGTATTGTATAATATTTAACATAAACACACTTTGGATGTGTGGGTGAAAGAAGTGTTTTGTATTCATTATGTAAGTAGGTGAAAGAAGTGTTTTGTGTTCATTATGTAAGTAGGTGAAAGAAGTGTTTTGTGTTCATTATGTAAGTAGGTGAAAGAAGTGTTTTGTGTTCATTATGTAAGTAGGTGAAAGAAGTGTTTTGTGTTCATTATGTAAGTAGGTGAAAGAAGTGTTTTGTGTTCATTATGTAAGTAGGTGAAAGAAGTGTTTTGTGTTCATTATGTAAGTAGGTGAAAGAAGTGTTTTGTGTTCATTATGAAATAGGTGAAGTGTTTGTCATTATGAAGTGGTGAAAGAAGTGTTTTGTGTTCATTATGTAAGTAGGTGAAAGAAGTGTTTTGTTTCATTATGTAAGTAGGTGAAAGAAGTGTTTTGTGTTCATTATGTAAGTAGGTGAAAGAAGTGTTTTGTGTTCATTATGTAAGTAGGTGAAAGAAGTGTTTTGTGTTCATTATGTAAGTAGGTGAAAGAAGTGTTTTGTGTTCATTATGTAAGTAGGTGAAAGAAGTGTTTTGTGTTCATTATGTTCAAGTAAGTGTGAAAGAAGTGTTTTGTATTCATTATGTAAGTAGGTGAAAGAAGTGTTTTGTGTTCATTATGTAAGTAGGTGAAAGAAGTGTTTTGTGTTCATTATGTAAGTAGGTGAAAGAAGTGTTTTGTGTTCATTATGTAAGTAGGTGAAAGAAGTGTTTTGTGTTCATTATGTAAGTAGGTGAAAGAAGTGTTTTGTGTTCATTATGTAAGTAGGTGAAAAAAGTGTTTTGTGTTCATTATGTAAGTAGGTGAAAGAAGTGTTTTGTATTCATTATGTAAGTAGGTGAAAGAAGTGTTTTGTGTTCATTATGTAAGTAGGTGAAAGAAGTGTTTTGTGTCCATTATGTAAGTAGGTGAAAGAAGTGTTTTGTGTTCACTATATATGTAGATGAAGGAAGTGTTTTGTGTTCACTATATATGTAGATGAAGGAAGTGTTTTGTGTTCACTATATATGTAGATGAAGGAAGTGTTTTGTGTTCATTATGTAAGTAGGTGAAAGAAGTGTTTTGTGTTCACTATATATGTAGATGAAGGAAGTGTTTTGTGTTCACTATGTAAGTAGGTGAAAGAAGTGTTTTGTGTTCACTATATATGTAGATGAAGGAAGTGTTTTGTATTCATTACATGTGTGAGAGAAGTGATTGCAGCAGCCCAGTAAGTGGATGAGGACACAAAAAAGCTTCAGTTTTTCCCGTAAAGTTTCACTCACTGTGAGATTTATCGAGTCGAGTAACTTGATAAATATCCAGTGTAGCGATGTTTTTTCTTTGCATTACGTTCTGTAGCTCTTTTTATTGTTTCCATCCGGTATAAAAGTTAGGTACATATTTTACGAGATCATAACAACGTGATTGTAAACAAATCACGGAGCGGGTGGGACTCGTGTCCATGGTTAGCGCACTGGCCTGTTAGGTTTAGTACTTCCCTGCCATGGGTTTGAGCCCCAGCCATTAGGCGGTGTTATGAAAGCCATCATTGCATGATAACCCTACATGATAACCCTGCATGATAACCCATCAACAAGCTGATCACAGCAGAAAACCTCATTATACAAGAATGATGGAACTCATCATATTTGCTGAAGGTGATGGCGCTACTAGTGTATTATGTTGTCTCTGTGATTATAGTTTTATATTATAGTTTACATTTTTTAAAATAATAGTAATTTTAAGTAATAATTGTAGTTATTGCTATCACATTGTCATTATTACTGTTATAAAAGACACTGTTTGAGCTTCTACTGGAGGTGCGGACTTTAGGTGGTTTCTCTCTATATATATATGTACACTGGGGGAGGAGCATGACAGGTGTCTGGCTGGGGGAGCATAAGATGACAAGTGAGAAGCTTGGGGTAGCATGACAGGTGTGTGGCACATGACAGGTGTGTTACCATGCAAGTCATGGCCAGCTGTACAGTGTTGTGGAAGTGTCTGAAGTGTTGCTTTGAAATTTTAATGACGTCGACTTTGGATATGTAAATGAGGACTCCAGGAAGACGGCAATAATTGGAGAGTCTTAAAGGTTATGTGCCAGCCACAACTACCAACCTACAACAGCCTAACTTATTAATTCTACACCGTGAAGATAGTACAGTGTTTTCTGGCGTGTTGAGAGCCACGTAAGTTCCCCCGTCTTCTAATAACATGTTCATTTTTCCACTGTAATCTACCTTGTCCATAATTACTATCGCATTTGCTTTGTCTGTTTCGTAAGGTCAAGTCTAGTATCTTTCCTTAATTCATGGTATAACTTAACAAATCTTTCAGGACAATTGTGTTGTAGAGGTCTGAGCTTTGCTCAGACCTCTACACCCAAACACACACACACACACACACATGGGTCCTGAGAGAGGGAGCAGAGGAGCTATGTGTACCCCTAACAACGATCTTCAACACATCTATCGAAACAGGGCAACTACCTGAGGTTTGGAAGACAGCAAATGTAGTTCCAATTTTTAAAAAAGGAGACAGGAACGTAGCACTAAACTACAGACCAGTGTCACTGACATGTATTGTATGCAAGGTCATGGAGAAGATAGTCAGGAGAAGGGTGGTTGAGCACCTAGAAAGGAATGAGCTTATCAACGACGGCCAACACGGTTTCAGGGACGGGAAATCCTGTGTCACAAACCTACTGGAGTTCTACGACAGGGTGACAGCGATAAGGCAAGAGAGAGAGGGTGGGTAGATTGCATATTCTTGGATTGTAAGAAGGCGTTTGACACAGTTCCACACAAGAGATTAGTGCAGAAGCTGGAGGACCAGGCAGGGGTAACAGGAAGGCACTACATTGATCAGGGAATACCTGTCAGGGAGACAGCAGCGAGTCATGGTACGTGGCGAGGTGTCAGAGTGGGCGCCGGTGACGAGCGGGGTTCCACAGGGGTCAGTCCTGGGACCAGTGCTGTTTCTGGTATTTGTGAACGACATGACGGAAGGAATAGACTCCGAAGTGTCCCTGTTTGCAGATGATGTGAAGTTGATGAGAAGAATTCAATCGGACGAGGACCAGGCAGAACTACAAAGGGATCTGGACAGCCTGCAAGCCTGGTCCAGCAACTGGCTCCTGGAGTTCAACCCCACCAAGTGCAAAGTCATGAAGATTGGGGAAGGGCAAAGAAGACCGCAGACGGAGTACAGCCTAGGGGGCCAGAGACTGCAAACCTCAATCAAGGAAAAGATCTTGGGGTGAGTATAACACCAGACACATCTCCTGAGGCGCACATCAACCAAATAACTGCTGCAGCATATGGGCGCCTAGCAAACCTAAGAACAGCATTCCGACATCTTAATAAAGAATCGTTCAGGACCCTGTACACTGTGTACGTTAGGCCCATATTGGAGTATGCAGCACCAGTTTGGAACCCACACCTAGCCAAGCATGTGAAGAAGCTCGAGAAAGTGCAAAGGTTTGCAACAAGACTAGTCCCGGAGCTAAGGGGTATGTCCTACGAGGGAGGTTAAGGGAAATCGACCTGACGACACTGGAGGACAGGAGAGATAGGGAGACATGATAACAACATATAAGATACTGAGAGGAATTGACAAAGTGGACAGAGACAGAATGTTCCAGAGATGGGACACAACAACAAGGGGACACAGATGGAAGTTGAAGACTCAGATGAATCACAGAGATGTTAGGAAGTATTTCTTCAGTCACAGAGTTGTCGGGAAGTGGAATAGTTTAGGAAGCGATGTAGTGGAGGCAGGCTCTATACATAGCTTTAAGCAGAGGTATGATAAAGCTCATGGCGCAGGGAGAGTGACCCAGTAGCGGCCAGTGAAGAGGCGGGGCCAGGAGCCTTGACTCGACCCCTGCAACCACAACTAGGTGAGTACAACTAGGTGAGTACACACACACACACACACACACACACACACACACACACACACACACACACACACAACAACACACACATACACACACACACACACACACACAGGACTAACAACACTGGAGGAAAGAAGGGTCAGAGGAGACATGATAACGACATACAAAATACTGCGGGGAATTGACAAGGTAGACAGTGACAGGATGTTTCAGAGAGGGAACACAGAAACAAGGGGACACAACTGGAAGCTGAGAGGACTCAGATGAGTCAAAGGGATGTCAGGAAGCATTTCTTCAGCCACAGAGTAGTCAGGAAGTGGAATAGTCTAGAGAAAGATATAGTGGAGGCAGGAACCATACATAGTTTTAAGACAAGGTATGATAAAGCTCATGGAGCAGGGAGAGCAGAGACCCAGTAGCAGACAGCGAAGAGGCGGGGCCAGGAGCTGAGTCTCGACCCCTGCAACCACAATTAGGTGAGTACAATTAGGTGAGTACACACACACACATACAAGGGGTCACACTTGGAAGTTGAAGACTCAGATGAGTCAAAGGGATGTTAGGAAGTATTTCTTCAGCCATAGAGTAGTCAGGAAGTGGAATAGTCTAGCAAGTGATGTAGTGGAGGCAGGAATCATACATAGCTTTAAGACGAGGTATGATAAAGCTCATGGAGCAGGGAGAGAAGGGACCCAGTAGCGGTCAGTGAAGAGGCGAGGCCAGGAGCTGAGTCTCGACCCCTGCAACCACAATTAGGTGAGTACAATTAAGTGAGTACACTGTGTGTGTGTGTGTGTGTGTGTGCCGTCTGTATAGAAGTGTTTTGCAAGAGGTGTGACAATTGTTTTTGTCCACTTAAGGGGACACAGTGCAACAGGGCTCCTCTAAATGCGTACGTTGATATTTTTATTCAAATAACTTAAATTTTAGTGCGGTTCCTCGATACACTCACGACTAAACACACCATTGCACTCAACATCCTCATCTTAGTTACACTGTGCTCACCAGTCACCTCAGTTACTTAACATTTACCACAAACATTCAGCATTCACCGCAAAAACTAAACATCTTCCCAACGCCTAATATGCTAAAGGAAATCTTCAACGAGTAAGTCTCAGTTAAATTTGGTTGTTTACCTGAGCAGACTGAGCTTTGGTAAGAAATAATATCGAATCAGGACCAGAATAACTCAGTGAAACTATTACCATTAAATGTCTTGAATTTGAAAGATGGAAAGCATCTTCAAAGACATGTCTTATCTTTGAGGAATTAATATTGATTTATTCCTTTCTCACAGCGTAAAAGAAATAAATATATATGATCTGCAACACTACACATATCATTTAGAGCACAGCATTACACTAAAGCATTTTGTATTCCCAGTTTTGCTAAAGGAATGTCTAAAGCGAATGGATATCTAAACGGTTCAAACACGTCTAAGGCTAACAGAGAAGGAAGTACAATAAATGCAAGAGCTTTAAAGAGCTACAGAAAGCAAAACAAAAAGAAGTTGAAAACAGAAGTGAACAGAGGAGCCGGATTCAAATAGGCAAGGATGAGGAGAGAGGCTGAGCAACTGCTTGAGACGACATAACAACGAGGATACCGATACTGTTACACAATCACATCAGAAGGAAAGCGAGGATAATAAGACTGAAGCGGAAAGGATGAGAAGTAGCGAAGAATGAGAAAGGACTCAACGAGTAGCTAAATAAATGATTTAAAGATGTGTTCTCGGTGGAAACATGAGCAACAACAGACTGCTATTATTACCATGTATCCTTCTGTTTTCAATGATACTTTTTGCATAGTCGTTGTAGGTGACTGTAACTAAAAGATCAACTTATCTTGTTTACAACTTGTCGGTACCACCATACAAGTCCGACATGAATGGGATTATTTATATATGATTTCCTGTTTTAGTTCAGTAGCAGACATTAGCGTGTTCCAGCTTCAGTATTCAATTGGTCATATTACGTTGTGAAAGTTGACAGTGACTGTGAGACACTCTGCTTTTAACAAGAGTTTATACATGAAGAGTTGTTAGTATCTCTCGGTGTATGTACGCCGAGAGTTTAAAAATAAACTTTGTTTTAGAGATTTAAGTATCTTTGACTTGTGGTTTACAGGCGATATGCAGTAGTGGTCGACAGGTTTTACATGTAATAGACAAATCAATACCTCCTCAGAGATCTCATTCTAGCAGCTTGCAATTTTATTTGTAAAGAAATGATTTTTATATGAATTCAACACAGTTATATTTTCATTTTATGAATGTGACTTCTTGTTTTCCCCAGCGATGACGTCATGAGCAGGGAAACCAAGAAGTCATTGTGAATTAAGGAAAAATAACGGTGCTTACAGCATACTAGAAAACAGTTTTTCACATGTGGAGTAGAAGACTGCTGGAGTGATATTCAAGATAAGGAGGAAGTAAGCACCGTAAACACTGCAAATAAATGACAAATAAAACACACAAAAAAGATATCATCAGCATGCCTATGCTCCTTCAGTTACAAATAAGTAATTTCACACACACACACACACACACAGACACACACACACACACACACACACACACACAGACACACACACACACACACACACACACACACACAGACACACACACACACACACACACAGACACACACACACACACACACACACACGCCCCGATGGCATGGTGGCTAGCGCTCTTGCTTTACGCACGGAGGGCCCGGGTTCAATTCCCGGCGGGGCCGAAACATTTCGAAGTGTTTCGTTACACACGCACACACACACATACATACAACAGGCCTAGTGTCTAATCGACATGTGCCTAGGACAAAATGGTAACTAACACACACACATACACACACACACACACACACACACACACGACATGTATTGTGGCGTATGCGCCTAAGGGTTCTAAGTAGTATTTAGTAGTCTTAATATACAATAGGAAGAGCAACCAGCTCTTGTCACTAGTGTTTAACAGGCGAAAACTCCGACATGTTAGCGACATGTAAGTAAACCCGGCAATCCGCGCTCTCTCTCAGTATATCCACGACCTGATCCATCCTCGTCGTCTTACCCACCGACTCTGTGAGAAATGGAGTCATCGGCTCCACTGGATCCTCACAATAAACTCTGCGGATTCCAAAGTGTCTAGGAAAGAATGGCGCCGAGTTCCTACAACTCCTATCGTGACTATTGTCGTATTTTTTGTGCGACGGAGATGAAAATGTGAGAAAGTCTTGAAAGCCTTTCTTTTAATTTAGGATCTTTGAGGCAGGTTTAAATGCTTTAAACTATTCCCAATAAATTTTTCATCGGGAACTTTGTGAAGGTGTTCTACTTTTAAAAGGATTGGTTTAACTAATACCGAGGCCTTTGAGTGCTGCTCACACCAGGGGTTTGTGGGGGCGGTGTTGGGGTCTTTGAACCCTGCATTACACGAGAGGCTTGTGGGGTGGCACAGGGGGTTTTGACCCTTGCTCATACCACAGATTATGGGTTGGTACAAGAGTCTTTGAACAGTGCTCACACCACGGGTTTGTGGGGGTGCAGGGGTCTCTGAATCGTACTCACACCACGGGTTTGTGGGGGTGCAGGGGTCTCTGAATCGTACTCACACCACGGGTTTGTGGGGGTGCAGGGGTCTCTGAATCGTACTCACACCTCGGGTTTGTGGGGGTGCAGGGGTCTCTGAATCGTACTCACACCACGGGTTTGTGGGGGTGCAGGGGTCTCTGAATCGTACTCACACCTCGGGTTTGTGGGGGTGCAGGGGTCTCTGAATCGTTCTCACACCTCGGGTTTGTGGGGGTGCAGGGGTCTCTGAATCGTACTCACACCTCGGGTTTGTGGGGGTGCAGGGGTCTCTGAATCGTTCTCACACCTCGGGTTTGTGGGGGTACAGGAGTCTTTGAACACTACTCAGACCGCGGATTTGTGAGGTATTTTAAAGTATGACATTGTGTATTGTTGTATAGTGTGTGCTTGTGTAAGCG
This sequence comes from Cherax destructor, assembly GCA_009830355.1. Taxonomy (NCBI): domain Eukaryota; kingdom Metazoa; phylum Arthropoda; class Malacostraca; order Decapoda; family Parastacidae; genus Cherax; species Cherax destructor. Next base: position 27,944 of record WNWK01011424.1, read on the forward strand.
TTTTTTAACTTGGACAAGAAGAGCTCTGCCATGTACATGGCTACCGTAACTGGCCTCTCCGGGCTTCCCGATCTACGTCGTGGCTGCTGAACGTGGCTGCAAGACCTCGTATGGTCTCCCAGGTGGTGCACCAGATGATCACAGATAATCAATTTCCAGCGGAACATCGCTAGAACTCATTTTGCCGATACACAGTTACTCCACTCTAGCGACGTTTCGCTTCATTGAGTGAAGTAACTTGATAAAGCTCAAAACTGAGAGAAACTCTCTCTTCACCATATTTATCGCCACCATTTACCAGTCAGACCATAGTTCCTCCATAGGAGAGGCTACATCACCATCTTTCTCCCTTCTAGGTAAAATAAAATAACTTCACCATTTCATCCCCATTTTTACAACATCGTTTTTTTTCAGTAAAGTAACTATAGTTAGGTTCTTTTTTTTATAAACCAGTTCACCCATATTTTTTTTGTTATATTTATCGACTACCATATTTATAATTTTGACAATTAATGTTAGGATCGGAAAATGGGAGATGCAATTCAGTATGGACAAGTGCAAAACCCTAATACTGTGTAATGAAAATAACTCTGGTTCTTGTACATTTACTAGCGAAGAATTTGGTCATACGAGACGTGAAAAAATATCTTTGGAGTTATAATAAGCACAGATTTGAAGTCAAGACAACAGTGCCTAAATGATTGTAACAAACTTAGAAATATAATTAATATAAGTCTAAAGACCATTTTACATCATTGCTAAGATCTCGTTTAGGACATACGGCACAGATCTCATCCCCCATGTTATACTAGAACGGACATAATCATGTAAACAGAAACAAATGACAAAACTAATTACCTCTCTTAGGAATGTTTCTTGTGGAGATAGAGTAAAAGGTCTTAATGAAAGATGCGAGTGAAAGAGACTTATAGTCTTGTTGCAAACTTTTGCACTTTCTCTATTTTCTTGATGTGCTTGACGAGGTGAGTGCTCCATACTGGTGCTGCATACTCCAATACAGTTATAAAGGGGATCAAAATGTGGCGCAAGGATATCACACCAGGAAAGACCTCTAAATAATCGATTCATGTAGGACAAATTCACGCTTAAAAGTTATATAGGAAACTATTGGTTTGGCACTTCAGTTATAGTGCCAAAGTAGCGTCATTATTCTTCAAGGACGCCAAGTAACGTCCTTGAAGAATAAGACACATGTGGAACACTTGAATATCTTTATTGTCTGAACGTTTTGTCTGAACAGCTGGCTTTGTTTTAATCAGATACAGAGGCGACTAGAGACAGTATTTCACATGTCTTATTCGTCAACTTGTGAGTCATGTATAACATCAATATACGTGTATCACTGAAGCTAATACCATGGTTGGAATTAGTGTGGACCTGTTTTGTGTAGGCCAGTAAGCCTTCTGCAGTGCATGCTCCTCAATTCTTATGTACTTATGAATCTTTTCATTCCATAGAACCCTGAATAACCTTTTGGTACCAGTGGTCAGTAAATTCTAAGCACTTCTGTTACAGCCACTCAGTGTAGCTATCTAGAGAGGTAACGCTTACTGTGCTCTAGGCCCTGCCTCTGAGCCAGCAGAGATTTTCGAATTGAAATGTTGACATATGTAAAGTTTGATGAAACTCGCCAGTCTTTATTAAATGACGAAATGGGCGTTGCAATAATAATAATAATAATAATATTATTATTATTGTTATTATTATTATTATTATTATTAATTATCAAAGAATATCTGTTAAGAGGCAACTTATTTTCCAGTAAAAGTTGGCCTTAGGCAGAGATGTGTGATGTCACCATAAATGTTTAACATATTAATGTGGTTCTGTAAAAGTATTAAATTCTATGGTATTGAGGAGAGTTGTGGGATTAAAACATAATGAATATGATACTAAGTGGGAGTTTTCCCAGTTCCTCTTTGCCCATGACACATTTATTTTAGGAGATTCTGAAGAGAAGCTGCAACGGTTAGGGAACGAGTTTAGGAGGGTGTGTACAAGAAGGAAATCGAAAGTCAACATAGCAAAGAGCAAGGGGATGAGAGTAACACAAAGTTTAGGTAATGAAAATTTGGATATCAGATTGGAATGAGGGAATATGGAGAGAGTGATAACCATAGAATAGGTGAAGGAAAAAAGGAAGGTAGAGTATTGATGCGTCGGTGGAAATAAAGGAGCTTAAACATGGAGGAAAAAGGAGGATTGTGTCAGAGTATAATGGTACCAACACTTATATATGGGTGTCATAGGCTTCAGACGTTGCTGCAATAAAAAGACTGGAGTTAGTGGAGATGTAATATTTAAGAGCAAGGTGTGGCATGAATATTATCCAGTGATTTCGGACCATAGAAATTGGTTTGGGCATTTAGTGAGGATGGAACAGAATAGGATGACCAAGAGGGTGTATAAATCCGAGATGGAGTTAAGGATGGGCAGGGGGGTCGTCTCTGAAAGGGTTGGAAGGATGGTATGAAGGTGGTTTTAAATGGCAGGGACTTGAGCATCTAGCAAGCATACGTAATAAATTAGATACATGTGCAGCATCTGGGCATCTTTATCTTGTAGACGTTTCGCCAAGTACTAGTGGCTTTATCAGTTCCATACAGGGACATAAACGGAAGGCTGAGGGACTGATTACCTCCTCTCCGGCAGTCTTCCGTTTGTATTGTATTGATAAAGTCACTAGTTGGCGAAACGTTTACATATTAAAGATACCCAGATATTGCACACGTGTCTAATTCATCTTGTTAGTATTGTATACCTTTGATGCAGTGTGTGTGTTAGATCAGAGTGAGTGGAGACAAATGGATTTAGGGATTTGACATGCTGTTGGAGTGTGAGCAAGAAAACATTTAAGGATGGATTCACAGAAACCGTAAGCCGGACTTGAGTTCTGGAGGTGGGACGCACCTCCAGGCGATATTACAGTTTGGGGGTTCAGTTGAAGCGTGATGTCTGCGCACTTTTGGCAAGACAGCTACTGAAGGAATAGTGGTAAATATTTCCTCTTTGGGTCATCTTACCTTGTTGGGAAAATAATAATAATAATAATAATAATAATAATAATAATAATAATTAATAATAATAATAATAATAATAAGAAGAAGAAGAAGAAGAAGAATCAGAATAAAAGTTAGAATATATTCGTCCTCAAGCTCACCTACAATGCGACGAGTGAAATAGGATTTCCGGATTTCCAGAAAAGCCTCATGTTTAATTCACACGGGTAGCTAAAGTTGTTTCACGAGTGAGAACTGCTTCCGTATTTTACCTTCCCTACAAACCAGGATATGTGACATCTCTTATTACCCGTGCTCGTCCTGTAATCATACACGAGTACAGAGCTATTCGTTTCAGTATAGGTCTGTTCATTTCTGTATAGGTTCTAGTGTGTGTGTCAGTACGGTAGTAGTGTTAGTATATTTCTGATCACATCAAGTCACGCCTAGTTGCCTCAGGTCATGCCTAGTTGTGTCATGTTTCGGGTCTGGCTGGAGGCATCGGGTTATATCAACGTTTTTTGGCTTGCCCAGGAATTTCCCAAGAGAGCGGTGGAAAGATGGCAGACTCGTCAGAGAGAGAGAACAGAAAGCATTTGCTGTCGAAAAGGAAATTGTACTGACGAATTGCTCTATCATTCACACAAGAAGAGGTGTCAGCAACCGTCGGCTCGTTAGTCGCTTGTGGCTGGCGAGCCGCAAGTTGTATGTAAACAGTGCACAGTGTAGGTAAACACAAATATTGTGACAAGTTAATTTTCTTGTTAACATAAAATATATATTAATGGAAAAGTCGCATGTGGCTCGCAAGCCACAAGCTGACAATTTAGTACTAATATTTCCTTAAACTGGTCATGAAGACGAGTGAGGAGGCGTTATGTAGACAGACGCGTAGGGGATACACGTACCCCACCCACCTCCTCCCTGCCAACAGGAGGTTTCGTCTAGGAATCAATGTCCCGACTTCGATTTAAGTATTGGTAGCCAATTACACATCATTGATTGGGATAGTTTATAGGTGTGTTGTGCTGCTGCTGCAGTGAGGTAGGTGTGTGTGTGTACTCACTTAATTGTACTCACCTAATTGAGGTTGCAGGGGTCGAGACTCAGCTCCTGTCCCTGCCTCTTCACTGTCCGCTACTGGGTCTCTTCTCTCCCTGCTCCATGAGCTTTATCATACCTTGTCTTAAAACTATGTATGTGTGTGTGTATGTGATATCAGTTAATTGGATGATGTATTTAATATTTCTTTGCAGTTTTCGTGTAACTGAATTTCCGCACTATTGTGAAGTCACAATGGTGTGAAAATTCGGAATAAGCAGAATGGGATTTACTAGACGACCAATAGACGTTTAGCTCTATAAGGAGAGTCGTCCCCGTAAAATATTATTACCTCTTCTGGTTGTTTTAGGTGCTTCGAATTCCAGAGGTTATTAAGACTGGTCTTTAGGTGACAAACTGAATACTACCAATCAAAATTACTGTAATATGTTAAAGTAGGATGAAAGTAAACTCACATTAACCACCCTGTATGATGCAGTAACCGAAATCGACATATGTGTATCTAGTAAGATATTTTATTGTGACTGTTTCGCTTCATCAAGAGTTTTGCCATGCGAATACAAACAATGTACAGACACAGAGGGTGTATGAAGTGAATAAATGAGGGGCCCAGGAAGCAAGTCATTCTAGTAGCAGGAGCGGCGGCAGCAGGTGGCAGGTTTGATGCATACAGCAGTACTCATCGTTTAGGAATTCAGGGCTGCAGAAGCTTTGCCTCGTTTACTTCTGCTGATAACATCTTGGTAAAAATGTCAAGGATCATATTTACTCGTAATCATTCTGTAGACTTGGAATTTTACGGAATTACCAACTTTGTGGATAAGAACGTCGAGAAAGAGGTAATCTGTCATCGGTCTCTTCTTTTATCGATTTATGGAGCTTTCCCTGCAAGTTGTGGCTCTTCATAAAAATGAAGATCTTATTAGCTGCCAATTTGTCCATTTACCTAACATATTATTGGTATTCTTACCAATAGTAAATCTGTCTGCTTACATGTACGAGACTCACCTCCTCACTACAACTATGTGCTGCTGATGAAGACATTCATATAAGTTGTGACGCCAGCTTATGTTTGGAAAACGTTTCGCTCTGTGTGGAGCTGTATCGATTCATATCGAGGTTACACTTAGCGGTAAGGCGGAAGTAGCAGAGGCGAGGCTTGGTAGAGAGAGATTTAAAGAGCAAACCTTCATTATAAACGACGTATCGGTTTGGGAAGAACTTAATGCTCAACATTGTCATACTTTCTTTATAATAAAAGTTAGCTGTGCCTACGTATGTGTTTCTACCACACTTGTGTGCAATACCTGGCTACAGGTGAGGTGTGTCGTGGATGGTGGTCGCCTCAGCTGTTGATTGTTTTATGCTCTCAGCTGGGAATCAAGAGGGCGTCATAAAGGGTGTGCGGTTTCATGTATTCAGTATTTTTGGGGGTGATGCTAAGGTTGCCTGGGATAAAAGCCACAGTACTTCAATCTCGAATGAGGTTAGGGAGCCCGTAGCGGTTTTTTTTCGTTGTTTCGCGTGTCAAAAAATTGTAAGATGTCATTAAAGTTAAGGTGACTTCAGTAGACCGACATCACTCAGGCGTGATGTCGTTTCTCTGAATATCATTTTTGTCTCAGTGTATTATTGTGTAGTTAAAACAGCACACTGTGCCTGATAGAGTAATGGTAATGATAGCAGTCAGTACAAACCTCGTCTCACTAGATATTGTTCAGACAAATATATACATGAATCAAAGCCTATTACCAGTAGACCGCTATCTTGTCTTCAAGCAGAAAATAGATAAGTTCCTCAAAAAAAATCCTTTAAAACCAGAGTCGCATATGTCGGGAAATGTATGCAACTAGTACGAACAACCTAACTGACCTGACTATTAACTAGGAGGCCTAGTCTGAGAACGGGCAGCTGGGACGAAAATGAACGGAACTAGCGAAAGGTGGTAATTACCATCATTTATATATATAGTCACTCCTCTTAACTCTTGTTAATTCATGTAATATAAAGGTAGTAGGTTTTAATTTTCTTGTATTCATTGTAACTCCTAAATTTATGCTTACACACACCTAAGAGATTGTATGTGTAAAATTAAAGAAATTATCATTCCCTTTTTAATGTTAAGTTAGTCTTAATTAAGTTTGCCCGAAATGCTCTGCATATTAAGGGACTTTCTGCATGCACACCTAAATGTAATTCACCTTTATACATTGTATCATGCTGAAATAAAGTATTATTATTATTATTATAAAGTTCGTAAGAGGGTCGGGTCAGTCACCTCTGTCAGGCAGGACTGAGGGTAATGGTGGTGTTTGTCTGACCCTAGCCTAGTTCTCGCTTATTAATTACCTTTTATAATTACAGAAGTCGAGCAACAAACATGGTCTAAGCTAGGCTTATGTATATATATATATATATATATATATATATATATATATATATATATATATATATATATATATATATATATTGAATAAACAAAGATGGACGGGGACGCGAACCGCGGTACATAAATTCAATCCGACGCTCAAACACCTCGGCTACAGAGCTTCGAATCAAGTTACAGTAGTACCTCTGTGCATGCTTCCATCAGAGGCACTAACTGTAACCCAACTGTACACTTTCTCCACAGCCCAAGAGATTTAGCAGTAGATCTATTCTCACCTTCCTCAAACCCTAATACTAATATTAATATTAATTGCATTAAAACCACTTGTTTCGTGTATTTATTTATATCTGTGCTGCTCATGAGACTGGTGTCCCAAACGGGAGTAGAATGAAATTAGTTCCTGTAGGAATTCACGACGACGAATGTGCTCGCGTTAGGTGTGGCACATGCCCAGGTTCTGGGTACCTAACGTTTGAAGCATGGTAGTAGACTAAGGCGTCGAGGATTTTAACTTTTTTCACAGGAGGCCTTTTAAAATATCTCGGGTTCGATCTCCGGCAAGTCGCAGTATGTTAATTGCTTTAAA
>WNWK01011424.1:40000-64530 GCA_009830355.1 Cherax destructor
TTGAGTAATACAAAAAATAAAGGCTGACTAGAGTACCCAGGTGGTCGTGGAAGTAAGCAAGAGTGCTATTGTGATGACAGAGAGAGCAACACTGGCTGGTCTAGTCTAGTTTAACCAAGCCAGACATTTTTCTAAGTTTAACCTCAGCACTTCCGTCATGAAAATGTTTCTAAATCGCTGTTCTCTTAAAGGCATCCCTGTGACGTCATACATTAGCAGCAAAACTCTGCTGCAGCAGAGTTTTGCACATAGTCGCTCCATGAAATAAATTTAAAATAATTTGAAATCTGTTCCTATTTTAAGCACTTTTTACTGCCTTGACTTTTTCTCACCAAGGTACGTAATGTGCCCACATAGAAGGCAGCACCTTCACTATCACTCATCCCTTAGCTGTCTATCCAGAAGTATGCAGACTTCACAACTCTATTAATCCACCAAATCACATCCTCACCAAACCTTGAGAGTGCAGACATGTACTTCCCACCTCCACAACTCAAGTCCAGCTCTCTGATTTCCCTAAATACTTTCATCACTGGTACCTTGCTCACACTGCAACATGTCAAATTCTGAGAACCACTTGGCTTTACTCACTTTCATTTAACAAGTTGACACATGCCTGTTGTATGTGTATCTTTAGTAAGACCTCATTTAGATTACGCTGTTCGGTTATGTTCTCAGTATTACAGACCGGCCATGAATGCGCTCGCAAATATACATATGGATAGCAAGAATATTAAATAAAGGGAGGTGTAAATAATTTGCTGCAAGTATCTAACCAAGGCTGGACTCGTAGCAATGGATTAACTTTGTACAAACTTAGATTTAAAAAGGATATAGTAAAATACTAGTTTGTTAATAATCTCACGCCCGAATAGTATGAGTTAGTAATAATAATAATAATAATAATAATAATAATAATCCTTATTTCTACAAGTACGTACATGTACAAGGTATACAGGCCTAGTTGACATCAGTGACGTACTATATAGAAAGCCCCTTGTTATGCAGAGCATTTCCGGCAAATTAGGTCAGTTTTGTCCCAGGATGCGACCCACACCAGTCGACTAAAACCCAGGTACCTATTATAATGATAGGTGAACATAGACAGCAGGGACCTTAAGGAAATACGGCCTAATATTTCCACCCGTACCGGGGATCGACTCCCGGACCTCAGTATGTGAGCTGAGTGCGCTAGCAATCGAGCTACGGGACACCTAGGCCTACTTCGGTGTTCCTTCACTCTTATTTTTTTTATGTGCAAACTCCTACACCCAAAACTTCATTTAGAGTGTTTACACCAACATTCAAACCCTTCCTGAGACGTCCCCTACACCTTCCCCACAACCCTCTTGGTACATTTGACTTTTCTGTTTTGTAATTGATTTACCTGGCTATTTCAGTGAAGTTAGCAATTTGTATGTGAATCTTGGCATGTGCTGTATGTGTGTGCCTCCGATGGTGTGTCTGTATGTATGATTTTTATCATTGTGTATGTGAAGAAAGATCAGTTCTAATGTTTGGTGCGAGTAATGACGCCTGTATTATATTTAGCCTCATGTGTCTTTGACCTGTAGAGATAGAGATTTATATAAAAAAGAGGCAGATAAATAAAAACAGGGAAGCAGCCTTATAAAAATGTTAGCCTATATAAAGACCAACAGACAGAGACGTTCATTCATATATAAAATGGACAGACGCCATCTAAAAGGGAAATAAAAATCTACCCACGTATGGAAATTATAAGACTGGGAAGTTTAATACGAGTTGTGTTGGTTAGGACGAGACACCATTTTGGAAAATAAGTATTATCATCACCAAGTTTTTACACAACTTTGAATTGCTTTACGATTATTTCCACCAAAACTTGGCTGGTTCCATTGTCATTTGATGAAGGATTTTGCATAATCCCTTGAAACCCCAAGGAAGAAAATCACTCAAGAAAATGTTCAATATAATTTCTCTCTCTTATTAACATATATTTTGGTTTCCGGTTTGATTCTTCAGCCTAGTGATTTATAAGGATTTTTAATAATTTCGTCATTTTATTTTACTACATCGGACAGTTATCATCCACGGTGACATAAAGCAGGAAATATCCTCACCACCGCTCACTCAATATTTATCTTGGCAGAAATGTATGAATATCAAGATTCAAATGATCCTCCCATCCCCAACATCCCCCTCCATCCCTCAGAGTGCAGACGCTGTACTTCCCATCTCCACCACTCTAACATAACATCCTGCCCCCCTTCCCCCCATTCTTCAGGGTGCAGACACTATACTTCCCACCCTTTGATAATAATAATAATAATAATAATAATAATAATAATAATAATAATAATAATAATAATAATATCCTTCCCCACCTCCAAAACTCAAATATATGAATTAGCTTTATCATTTACATTTGTTCATGCTTTGCATCTTATATTTCTTCAGCCCAGCATACCAAGAATATTTAATTTTTTTTGACCATTTTTTTAGACTTCCCAAGTTACGGCTAGCATGATCAGGCGCGAAATGTATTTTCCGAATATTTTTTTAGGTTTATATCAACTTATGGGACTGCCGGCCGAAATAGGGTCAGTCGGACTACTTAAAACGCAATTCTGAATTGCTAATCTTGTGCGTATTACAACCTAAAGCGCTGGACCGCTACATTGTTGAGAATTGACGATTCAACATATAAGATATTGTCAGTGTTAGATGCAAACTCTAAATTACAGTCTGTTTTAAGAATACGACTCTGTGAATCTTCTTCAAGAGGAAGCGCTAAATCCAGAGATGGTAAAGCTCCTGGAAAACAGATAGGGTGGGGGAGGGTAATCAGTTTTGATCTCAGGTAGGGAAAGGTAGCTTCAGTTTCTGGCATTAAGAGACCTTCACTAGCATCAAGGCACGCACCATGTACTGGTAAGCCAGCGGAAGGCCTCAGTCAGATGACCAAAAGCTCCAGCTGCGGGTCATCATATGACTAAGACCAAGACCCGCTTCAGGAAGCACTTGTCCTTTTTATTGATAAACCTTATTTAACCTAAGGCAGGCACATGGAAGGTAGCATTCGTGAAGAAATATCCTCTGTTGCCATCTCAGCACCACTTCTTAATTCTTCGTTGTAGCCTCATGTTGTCCCTGATGATGGTATTAACATATTCCTCAATAATTATCTTGTCATCTTATAATCTTATATGTGATCATGTGTTTTATGTGCCCCCCCCCCAATCCCCCTCGCCTCCTGAGTAACGAGGCCAGTTTCGTTTTCAGTTGTCGAAGTTGCATATCTTACCATTGAGAGCCAGTTGGTAGGATGTCTTGATTTTTATCTACACCTTTTTTTAGCACAGACCTACAACTGCCTGTCTGTGTGTGTGTGTGTGTGTACTCACCTAATTGTGGTTGCAGGTGTGTGTGCGCGTGTGCGTGAGTGCGTGCAACTTTAAATAAGATTCATATTTGTAGACGAATGGTTCAGAAAACCGACAAGTTGATAAATTAGATACATATGCAACACTTGGGTATCTTTATTGAGGAAACGTTTCGCCACACAGTGGCTTCATCAGTCCAATACAAAGTAGAAAGTTGTAAGGAGAGGAGGAGTTTGAGGTAATCAGTCCCTCGGCCTGCTTGTACTTGAGGGGTCATTCAGGATGCAGTTCACTAGCGCACTAACATCAAGAACACTGCATTACTTATATTAGGAAATAAATAAAATTGTCGGTTTAGAGTATATAACGATTTTTTTTTTTAGGCCAAATACGTATAGAGAAAACACGAGAGGTAGTGGAAATGTAGATATGAGCTTTATATACACTGACATATATACATCTCTCTGTGTATATAAAGTGAGTCTCGCCCTGTTTTTGTGCTGTTTACACGAACCTCCGCTTAACATTTTTTATAAATACAGAAAAGGATGGAATAAATTCCTTGCTGATGTCAAGGACAAATCCCTTTAAAACAGTGATTGCCAACGTGGGGGGTACATCCCACAGGGAAGGGGGAGGGAATTTGAATGTTTTGGAGGGCAGTTTGAAAATGAGTTACTAAACTAAATTTAATTTTGCTGTATTGTAATTTTTGCCCAATATTATACCTTTGCAACACCCAAATATGTTTATATATCAGGGGAGACATCATATTTTTTAGTGTCAAGGTGGGTCATAACACCAAAAAGGCTGGGAACCACTGCAAGCTTAGAACAAGTAGTCACAGAACCGCGTCTGAAACAATTCACAAGTAACAATACAAATAGCAAACGAAACTAAGGAACGCTTTAGTTCAACCTGAATAATCCAGAACACACCAAAGCGTCCTCTTGTTCCGTCTATAATTTGAGAACACAAGAATTAATGAACACACTGCAATAGGGTTAATGGTCCATGCTAGGCAGGTCTAACTCACACCCATTTATATACCCATCCGGCCTGTATTTAAAGCTTCCGAAAGTTCTCACCCCAATGATGCTACCCAGGAGTTTGTTCCACTAATCTACAACTATTTGTGAGTTAGTTTTGAACAAATCCACTTTTATAACAAGAGTTGATGGAAAGTTAGTTTTCTGAGAGAGGTTGCTGGTTAGTGAACACTGGAGGCAGTACAGAAGAAAAAAGCTCACCAGGTATCAAGCTACAGTATTACGAATAATTACGGTAAAGGGTTCTTGACCCAGGGTGTTGTGGACACTCTCCTTCCTTAGATCAATTCTGTATACTTTCTATTCCCCAGGTGCTGTATAACTCATACATGTTTAGCGCTTCACAATTAATATAATAATTATAATTATTATTTTAATTGTAATAAAAATTCTAATACTATTAATGACAGTAATAAAAGTATAATTATTTTTGTACTGAAAATACTATTATTATTCTTATTATAATTACAGTATTATCATCAACGGTTTTACTATTACATGCATTTATATTGCTGTTAGAATTTACCACTTCAATCACTGGCACTATGAGCGTGCTTATCCTGAGCCTCGTCACAAATATACCGAGGTATCTGGCTGGCGTGCGTGGCCACTGAAGGGAGACAACAAGAGAGCTAAGTTGGCCAAGTTATAATGACGGTCGCTAGTATTGTTGTGGTGGCTGGCGTCTTCCATCATCTCCAGAGGATGCGCTAATGAATCTCTCTGGTGACGGCAAGTTGCAGCAAGGCGTGAGATGTGTATTGTGCTATTTTTGGGGCTTCGTGTATTTAGTAAAGGCAAGGGATGGTGATAGGCTGGAGGCGAAGATATTACCGCACAAGTCTTAGTCTTAGCACCATTCTGGAGTGATATACGGTGAGACGGATGTATATATCGGAGCAGGTTTGATCTTCAGAACCACACTGGCAGACCGAAAAGTGTTAGTTGTGGACCAAATGATTACATGTTTCACACCCATACAAGCGTAGTCGTACCACTATACTTTAATATATTCCCCATTTTACCTTGAAAACTATACTGTATATCAGAAATTAATGTCTTGCACTCTGGCAGGAATGTTAGTTCATCGCTCCCTGTGAATGCACTAATAATAAAATTTGATTCATAGGTGTTTGGAAGACATCAAGAGCAAAGAGCCACTAACGATTATGAAAAATCGATTAGGTGGCAATATTAGTAATAATGTTGAGACTAGCGTAACGGAATGTGACCACCAGAGCTGTGCACTGAGACTATCACCAGTCACCCAGGATGATTAGTGTTAAGTTGACACTTGATAGTCATCTTCATATGACTCAGGTTATAACAGAAATCTCTCTCTCTCTCTCTCTCTCTCTCTCTCTCTCTCTCTCTCTCTCTCTCTCTCTCTCTTCTTAGCATGAGTGGTCTCTGTGGTCGCGACACAGCTGGGAGAATCAATATGCTCTCCTGGCTGGTGCTGACCCTTAGACTCCGGTTCCTGGCCCATACGTGGTCTAGCGTACTGCCTGACCTTGTGTATGTTATAAACGCACTTGTCGATAAACACTTATTTGTGTGTGTGTGTGTGCTCTTTAAAATCAATATTTTTCTCTTGGCTGAGTATCTTACCGTGGAGATGCAGTTTGTTTTTCATAATGGCTGAAATAATAGAAACGTATGAAAATGAGTTACTTGTAATGTATATCTTGAGCTGCCTATCACAATTTCTTTAAAAATTCTCTACAAAGAATGTTAATTATAGACTTAAGCTACTAGAAGAACATTACCATAGATATTTACAGCATGAATCTCTCTCACTCTCTCTCGTTTGAGGAGATGGAACACTCATCTCACCCATACGCACCTTCTTGCAGATGCCCCTGCCCCTTTCTGTGTAATGTATGGTATGCAGAACATTTTATCTACCCAACGATTCTGCCACTTCCCCAAGCCATACTTATTTCCAGGGTACCTGTAGGGATCTTGGAGAAATTTAAGGGCTTTTTATTTTTTTAATTGCAGCGCTGTATGACACTTGTGGGTTTAACAGTTAGTTATGTTTATAATAATAATTTTACTTTAATCATTTAATGTTTAGTTTTAATTGATGTGATATATTTCTACTTAGAGTGTTAGAAAATATCACAATACTTCAACTGGAAACAAAAAACTGACCATAAAATCGTAATGAAATTTTTCTCAGTGTGTTAGAATATTTTTTTTGCGCGCGTGTTAGTGGAATTATTTTTAAATTTTTTGATGATTAGTTCCAGGTTGTGTCAGTGGGCATTGACTAGATTAATTTTAATTGACAAAAGCGTTTAATGACCTCATAGCCGGAAGTCTACCTGGAGGATGTTCCGGGGGTCAACGTCCCTTCTACCTAGTCCTTGACCAGGCCTCCCGGGGGATCAGGGCCTGATCAACCAGGCTGTTACTGCTGGCCGCACGTAGTTTAACTCTTCACACTTTTGTTCCCTGTATCCTGCTGAGGGTAGGTATATACCTTCACACAGTGTGTAGGTGTATACCATCACACAGTGTGTAGGTGTATACCTTCACACAGTGTGTAGGTGTATACCTTCACACAGTGTGTAGGTGTATACCTTCACACAGTGTGTAGGTGTATACCATCACACTCTGTAGGTATATACCATCACACAGTGTGTATGTGTATATCATCACACAGTGTGTAGGTGTATACCATCACACAGTGTGTAGGTATATACCTTCACACAGTGTGTAGGTATATACCATCACACAGTGTGTAGGTATATACCTTCACACTGTGTAGGTATATACCTTCACACAGTGTGTAGGTATATACCTTCACACAGTGTGTAGGTATATATACCTTCACACAGTGTGTAGGTATATATACCTTCTCACAGTGTGTAGGTATATATACCTTCACATAGTGTGTAGGTATATACCTTCACACAGTGTGTAGGTATATACCTTCACACAGTGTGTAGGTATATACCATCACACAGTGTGTAGGTATATACCTTCACACAGTGTGTAGGTATATACCTTCACACAGTGTGTAGGTATATACCTTCACACAGTGTGTAGGTATATATACCTTCACACAGTGTGTAGGTATATACCTTCACACAGTGTGTAGGTATATATACCTTCACATAGTGTGTAGGTATATACCTTCACACAATGTGTAGGTATATACCATCACACAGTGTGTAGGTATATACCTTCACAGTGTGTAGGTATATACCTTCACACAGTGTGTAGGTATATACCTTCACACAGTGTGTAGGTATATACCTTCACACAGTGTAGGTATATATACCTTCACACAGTGTGTAGGTATATACCTTCACACAGTGTGTAGGTATATACCTTCACACAGTGTGTAGGTATATATACCTTCACACATTGTGTAGGTATATACCTTCACACAGTGTGTAGGTATATACCTTCACACAGTGTGTAGGTATATATACCTTCACACAGTGTGTAGGTATATATACCTTCACACAGTGTGTAGGTATATACCTTCACACAGTGTGTAGGTATATATACCTTCACACAGTGTGTAGGTATATACCTTCACACAGTGTGTAGGTATATATACCTTCACACAGTGTGTAGGAATATACCTTCACACAGTGTGTAGGTATATATACCTTCACACATACATACCAACGCACAGTGTTTATATCTTCAGGTAACTGTGCAGCCACTCACAAACACCTGTGTATCTCACCAACAATTGTGTTGCTCATTAAGAACCTGTGGTTCTTAATGAGTTCCGCAGGTGTCATTGAGCTACTCAAGTGTTGTTGAACTACACAGGTGTTACTGAACTACACAGGTGTTGAACTACACAGGTGTTAATGAACTACACAGAGGTTCGGAGTTAGCAAACCTATTCAGTGTGTCTTTGGTAGGTAAGGAATTTCCTAGCATGTTTACCCCATCGTTGACTGGGACATTTTTTCCCAACATGGGTTGGCACATTTTACCTACTTCCCTCCCCATTTTCTTCCCCCTCCCCATTCTCTTCCCCCTCCCCACCCCAGCACAAGCGGGGTCAAGTGCACAAGTGTGACTCGCCGATCAATCATTGGTACTAGTGGTTGATCTTCCAATATTGTTGGTGTTAATGACAGTGTCGCACTGTATGAGACACGATGCTCCCCTGTGTACGATTTTACGACTAATGAGCTTATAGATACTTCTGACGAGTAAAGAGATACTTTTAACGGATTGCAGATACTTCTAACGAGCTTACAATTTCTAACGAGCATCGTTAAGAAAATCTAGACCAGGACTGTACAATGGCTCCTTTCAACAACATAACTACTTAGCTGTGAACATGGAAAAGACACCCAAAGGCCATCTAATGAGAGGAACTATCTATGGTGTAATTTCTAGTTGTGTGAATCAAGAAGAGAGAACCAAAAGGCTCTCGTATCCTCCTCCACTCCACTGAACTTAAATCAGTAATCTGTTTACCTCAGATTGCCCCATCCACTGAATATGTGACGGTCTGAGTGGTTGAGTGAGATAAATGGACTAGGCAACATATTGTTCCTGTCCTCCCTCACCAGACCTTATACCTTGCTGGTCACTATAATATATTTTCAAGTTTTTTGACATACAGAACAATTTGGGCTGACCCAGAAATCTTGACTGATAGAGTGCCACCTGACCTCTACACTACATAACACAGGCTGTGCTCATGCGCCTTTTCATTCATGCTGAGAGAGCTGCCACTAGAACCTTCGTCTTCACTGTGTTAGATAAATGACACCACATCTCCTTTCCACTTCCTATTTGCATTTCGCCAAAATCTTGTCAACAGCTTGAAACAAATGCAACAACTACCAGCTGGGGAGTCCACAAGTTTGCATCACAAGAATGCCTCACCATACATAGAAGTCACTTGAGAGGCAGTGTGGGGACCTGCATATTAATAGAGTGAAGTCCGATACCATTCATCATGACCTCGGGGGACTAACAGTATGTCGAGGCTTTACAGTTGTTTACATACCAGTGACAGACTGGGGATGGAGAGCCACTGACTACTGTTTAGTGCCACTGACTACTGTTTAGTGCCACTGCTAACTGTTCAGCTTCCTGTGCTGAACTCGTTACAGCAAAAGTTCCAGTGCAACTGCAAGACAAGTTGCAGGAATTTCAAATGCAAGTGCACTGAACCATGTGCTGAAGGTAAGGTAGGTAGTGTTAACAATATACACAAACCTGGGATGAAGAGATCGTTCAGTGATCATGACAGTCAAAACTCCCGCTCCAATGTACACTATCCACACAACCCACATTACCCACGGTACCAACACAACCCACACTACCCACGATACCCACACAACCCACACTACCCACGGTACCAACAGAACCCTCACTACCAACATAACCCACGGTACCAACACAACCGACGGTACCAACACAACCCACACTACCCACGCTACCCACACTTTCCACGGTACCAACACAACCCACAGTACCCACACTACCAACACAACCCACACTACACACGGTACCAACACAACCCACACTACCCACGGTACCAACACAACCCACAGTACCCCACGTTATCCATTCACTTTAAGTAACCCACGTAGTGAAGCTGCACGGAGAACAGTGTACAGCAGTGTTCAAGAGTTTCACTCACAGAGTGTAACAGTGCTTCTGTGAAAGGTGGAATATGGGATTATTGTTCATCTTTGTGATGATTACTGTTCATCCTTGTGATGATTACTGTTCATCCTTGTGATGATTACTGTTCTCAGTTATACATGTATTTACTTGTAAAAATGCGCAGAAATTGCTAATCTCTTGATTATAATAATGTTGCTTTGTTGAGAATGAGTTGGAAGGTCAAGACCACACCAGACCTGATGGAAGCCCCGGCCACTAGTGTGCAGGTGTCGTCTTGAACTCACCTGCATGTCAATATAGCTAATTTCGTCATTTCATTTATTTAATCACATTTTCTCCTAAGACCTATTACATTCACTACTTTAATTTTCGTTATAATATCACCATTTTTAATATAATTTCTACAGTAGTAGTCTTAAAGACTGACTGGGCGGCTAAGACCGCGTCAAGTTTGTTTGCCTTGCTACGCCAAGTTAAACTGTGTTTTGACTGGCAGGCGTAAGACTTCCACTCGTTACTTCTCATATAAATTTTTAATGCTCAAATACAAGTTTATTTTAACATAATTTAATACCAGATTCTTAACTTGGCTTTGTAGTAACTAATACATCTACTGATAGAGGACTGCTAGCATTAAATATAATTACGTATCTCCAGTTAACATCATTACTTCCTTATGTTACAATGCATAATTATTCAGGTTAAATTTACGTTTAAATTTTATTTTAAATGTTTATAGGCGAGTAATTTTAACCTAAAATTTGTATGAATATAACTCCTGTTGACTGTGATTACAGCAGTCGGCACACAATCGAAAAATCCTGGGCTCGAATCTCGGGTAGAGTGAGACGTATGAGGAAGCTTCTCTATGTCCACTTAACAGTAACTAGGTACTTGCAAAGGCGGCGCCAAAATTTTTATAATGGGAGGGGGAGCTATGGGGTGTCTATTCTACAGGGGGTGGGGTCTAGGAACCTTGTTTTGAAGCAGCGTTATTATTACTATTTTTATCCAGGGGCTCTGTGGGGTCAGGGGAGGGTAGAGCAGAGGGCAGCCACTGGGAGCCTGGGTGGTAGTATGCTGTTGTGGGTCGCAACCTTGGCCAAAAAAAAATCACATTCTAATAATAATGATTATGACGCGGGGCAACATGAGCTTACCTCTGCTGCTGCAACAAAAGAATGTATATATATATGTCGTGCCGATTAGGTAAAACTTGGGATTTTGGCTTAAATAGCAACGCTCACCTTGCCATATAAGACAAGTGAAAATTTGTGTATGCAATAATTTCGCCAAAATCATTCTGAACATAACGAAAAAAATATATTTTATTGTATTTGTTTATTATTAAATTAATGTTAACGTATCTAAAATATATTTAGTTGGGTTAGGCTAAATTAAATTGCGCTTGTTGTAATAAGGTTAGGTAGGTTTTCAAAGTTTCTCTTGGTACAAAATTATAAATTCTTACATTAACATAAATGATGAAAAAAATATATCTTTAAACGTATAAGAGAAAATTTTAGAAAGGACTTAATTTTAGATGAGTTCTTGCTAATTGACCAGTTTTACCTATTAGGCACGACATATATATATATATATATATATATATATATATATATATATATATATATATATATATATATATATATATATATATATATATATATATATATATATATATATATATAGATGAGGTAATCAGTCCCTCTAAGGCTGAGAAACTGATTACCTCATCGTTTGTATATAGTTCTACTGTTTTCCAATTATGTCCCTGAATTTATATTGATAAAGCCACTGGATGGCAAAACGTCATCCAGTGGTATGCTGCACATGTGTCTAATTCTCCATCTTGACGGTACTGTATGTATTTACATACATACATTCTTACATACATGTGAACTGAATTCTGTAGGGCCACATTATTGATCAAACAAATCTGATAGCTACTAGTCATGGTTATAAAATACGAATATATAAGGTGATTGCACATGCGGGAGATGATACAAGGGTCGAGGAGTAAGGAAAAGAAAACTCGTTCCTTTAAGGGTCAAAAAAAAGACTATAACGTTCGTTTAAGAATAAAGAAAAGTCTAGTTCATTCCTTTAAGGGTAAAGAAAAAGACTCGTTCCTTGAAGGGTAAAAAGAAGGCAAGCCCGCTCGTTTAAGAGTAAAAAGAAGGCAAGCCCGCTCGTTTAAGGGTAAAAAGAAGGCAAGCCCGCTCGTTTAAGGGTAAAAAGAAGGCAAGCCCGCTCGTTTAAGGGTAAAGATATGCTGGTTACCTTTAGGAATACACAAAAAGCATTTACTGGAGACGCGAAATTCTTTCAGGATATTTCTTGAGCGACGGCCGATATTCCTACTGTCGCTGGAAATACAGAAAGATTTTCGTTTGAAAACTAGTTCGTCTTTGTATCTTTCTCTGTGTGTATCTCTTTCATTGGCTCTCTCTCTCTCTCTTTCTGTCGTTTCCCTGTTCTCATTTGCTGCCATCCTTTCGATTTTTCTGAATATCTCCGAGTGTGTGTATATATATGTCGTGCCGAATAGGTAAAACTGGTCAATTAGCAAGAACTCATTTAAAATTAAGTCTTTTCTAAAATTCTCTTATACGTTTAAAGATATATTTTTAACATTTTTGTTAATGTAAAAATTAATAATTTTGTACCAAAAGAAACTAAGAAAACTTACCTAATCTTATTAAAACAAGCGCAATAAGGTTAGGTAAATTTTCTAAGGTTATTTTGGTACAAAATTATCAACTTTTACATTAACATAAATGGAAAAAATATGTATTTAAACGAATAAGAGACAATTTTAAAAAGGACTTAATTTTAAATGGGTTCTTGATAATTGACCAATTTTACTTATTCGGTACGACACACACATACATACGCACACACACACACACACATACACACACATACACCCTTGTATCATCTCCCGCATGTGCAATCACCTTATATATTCGTATTTTATAACCATGACTAGTAGCTATCAGATTTGTTTGATCAATAATGTGGCCCTACAGAATTCAGTTCACATGTATGTAAGAATGTATGTATGTAAATACATACAGTACCGTCAAGATGGAGAATTAGACACATGTGCAGCATACCACTGGATGACGTTTTGCCATCCAGTGGCTTTATCAATATAAATTCAGGGACATAATTGGAAAACAGTAGAACTATATACAAACGATGAGGTAATCAGTTTCTCAGCCTTAGAGGGACTGATTACTCATCTATATATATATATATATATATATATATATATATATATATATATATATATATATATATATATATATATATATATATATATATATATAATATATATATGTCGTGCCTAATAGGTAAAACTGGTCAATTAGCAAGAACTCATCTAAAATTAAGTCCTTTCTAAAATTTTCTTTATACGTTTAAAGATATATTTTTTCATCATTTATGTTAATGTAAGAATTTATAATTTTGTACCAAGAGAAACTTTGAAAACCTACCTAACCTTATTACAACAAGCGCAATTTAATTTAGCCTAACCCAACTAAATATATTTTAGATACGTTAACATTAATTTAATAATAAACAAATACAATAAAATATATTTTTTTCGTTATGTTCAGAATGATTTTGGCGAAATTATTGCATACACAAATTTTCACTTGTCTTATATGGCAAGGTGAGCGTTCTATTTAAGCCAAAATCCCAAGTTTTACCTAATCGGCACGACATATATATATACATTCTTTTGTTGCAGCAGCAGAGGTAAGCTCATGTTGCCCCGCGTCATAATCATTATTATTAGAATGTGATTTTTTTTTGGCCAAGGTTGCGACCCACAACAGCATACTACCACCCAGGCTCCCAGTGGCTGCCCTCTGCTCTACCCTTCCCTGACCCCACAGAGCCCCTGGATAAAAATAGTAATAATAACGCTGCTTCAAAACAAGGTTCCTAGACCCCACCCCCTGTAGAATAGACACCCCATAGCTCCCCCTCCCATTATAAAAATTTTGGCGCCGCCTTTGCAAGTACCTAGTTACTGTTAAGTGGACATAGAGAAGCTTCCTCATACGTCTCACTCTACCCGAGATTCGAGCCCAGGATTTTTCGATTGTGTGCCGACTGCTGTAATCACAGTCAACAGGAGTTATATTCATACAAATTTTAGGTTAAAATTACTGCCTATAAACATTTAAAATAAAATTTAAACGTAAATTTAACCTGAATAATTATGCATTGTAACATAAGGAAGTAATGATGTTAACTGGAGATACGTAATTATATTTAATGCTAGCAGTCCTCTATCAGTAGATGTATTAGTTACTACAAAGCCAAGTTAAGAATCTGGTATTAAATTATGTTAAAATAAACTTGTATTTGAGCATTAAAAATTTATATGAGAAGTAACGAGTGGAAGTCTTACGCCTGCCAGTCAAAACACAGTTTAACTTGGCGTAGCAAGGCAAACAAACTTGACGCGGTCTTAGCCGCCCAGTCAGTCTTTAAGACTACTACTGTAGAAATTATATTAAAAATGGTGATATTATAACGAAAATTAAAGTAGTGAATGTAATAGGTCTTAGGAGAAAATGTGATTAAATAAATGAAATGACGAAATTAGCTATATTGACATGCAGGTGAGTTCAAGACGACACCTGCACACTAGTGGCCGGGGCTTCCATAAGCCTAACACAGCATATATACAACGAGAGGTGTATTTCTCTTAGCGTATATATGCTGAGAGTTACTTTATTAAAGTATGTGTCTGGCGGTTCAAAGGTTACGTGCAGAATTAATGACCCTAGTGTAGTTGATAAGCTTGACCGCTGTGATCAGCTCAGATTCAGAGTATCTGACAGTATTTCTGACAGTGATGAAAATAACTTCTCCAGAGTACTAATAAGCTGTTAGAAATTTGTCATGTGGAAATGAAGGCTTTCCCACACACTTGAGGGTCATAGAGACGTTGATGGATAAAAAAGAACACTAAGCCCAACCATACATCTCCTGGGTTACAGAAAACTACGTATACCACCTAGTTTACTGAAGACCACACATATATCACCTAGATTACTGAAGACCACATATAGCACCTAGATTACTGAAGACCACATATATCACCTAGATTACTGAAGACCACATATATCACCTAGATTACTGAAGACCACATATAGCACCTAGATTACTGAAGACCACATATAGCACCTAGATTACTGAAGACCACATATAGCACCTAGATTACTGAAGACCACATATAGCACCTAGATTACTGAAGACCACATATAGCACCTAAGTTACTAAAGACCACATGTAACACCTGAATTACTGAAAACCATATTTAACACCTGAGTTACTAAAGACCACATATAACACCTGAGTTACTAAAGACCACATATAACACCTGAGTTACTTAAGATCACATATAACATCTGAGTTACTAAAGACCACATATAACACCTGAGTTACTAAAGACCACATATAACACCTGAGTTACTAAAGAACACATATAACACCTGAGTTACTAAAGACCACATATAACACCTGAGTTACTAAAGACCACATATAACATCTGAGTTACTAAAGACCACATATAACACCTGAGTTACTAAAGACCACATATAACACCTGAGTTACTAAAGACCACATATAACACCTGAGTTACTAAAGAACACATATAACACCTGAGTTATTAAAGACCACATATAACACCTGAGTTACTAAAGACCACATATAACACCTGAGTTACTAAAGACCACATATAACATCTGAGTTACTAAAGACCACATATAACACCTGAGTTACTAAAGACCACATATAACACCTGAGTTACTAAAGACCACATATAACACCTGAGTTACTAAAGACCACATATAACACCTGAGTTACTAAAGACCACATCAACAAAGACTTGGTGGAAAGACAGCCTTCCATCACAGATTCCAGGAGTACACCTTTAAGTAAATTGTTATTATTTTTTTTTGCTAAATTGCAATACCATTGTGGCTACTGTACTAATTATTATGAGGAATTTTTGATTATGGCAATCAGAGAGGTTTTCTCTGTTATGAAGCAGGATAATTTGTAAATTAAATGCAATCGAATACTTAAATTTGTTAAGTTTAAAAGGAAATACATGAACCTGAATTGTATGTGAGGATAAATTACGCAATATTTAATTTAAACTATTGCACTTTAAATAATTATAAACGCTTGATATATATATGTCGTGCCGAATAGGTAAAATTGGTCAATTAGCAAGAACTCATTTAAAATTAATTCCTTTCTAAAATTTTCTATGATACGTTTAAAGATATATTTTTTTCATTTATGTTAATGTAAAAATTAATGATTTTGTGCCAAAAGAACCTTAGAAAACTTACCTAACCTTATTATAACAAGCGCAATTTAATTTAGCCTAATCCAACTAAATATATTTTAGATAAGTTTACAATTATTTAATAATAAACAAACACAATGAAATATATATTGTTTTCGTTAGCTTCAGAATTATTTTTGCGAGGTTATTGCATACACAAATTATCGCTTGCCCCATATATATATATATATATATATATATATATATATATATATATATATATATATATATATATATATATATATATATATATATATATATATATATATTTAAAGAGAAGATTTTATAAAATTTATGTAGAAGTGAACCATCGTTTTGTAGTTCACGGCAAGGGATGGTGTCAGTTGTGTATGTATATATTTCAGGATGGTATGTATATATTTAACTTTGTATATATTTGCTTAGAAATTTCCCCTACATTATAAACCTCTTGATGGCCTTGCTGTCCATGGACGGAGGACGAAGATAATTAACTTCTATTTGCGATAGTCAGATGTTTTGAACTAGCATTGATGACTGTAGTAGTGACTGTAAATGTTGCGTTGTGCTGATGACTATAGTAGAGTCAGTACCGCGTTGATGACTATACTAGAGAGTCAGTACCGTGTTGATGACTATACTAGAGTCAGTACCGTGTTGATGACTATACTAGAGTCAGTACCGTGTTGATGACTATAGTAGAGTCAGTACCGTGTTGATGACTATACTAGAGTCAGTACCGTGTTGATGACTATACTAGAGAGTCAGTACCGTGTTGATGACTATACTAGAGTCAGTACCGTGTTGATGACTATACTAGAGTCAGTACCGTGTTGATGACTATAGTAGAGTCAGTACCGTGTTGACGACTATACTAGAGTCAGTACCGTGTTGATGACCATACTTCAGTCAGTACCGTTTTGATGACTATACTAGAGTCAGTACCGTGTTGATGACTATACTAGTCAGTACCTTGTTGATGACCATACTTGAGTCAGTACCGTGTTGATGACTATACTAGAGTCAGTACCGTGTTGATGACCATACTAGAGAGTCAGTACCGTGTTGATGACCATACTTGAGTCAGTACCTTGTTGATGACTATAGTAGAGTCAGTACCGTGTTGATGACTATACTAGAGTCAGTACCGTGTTGATGACTATACTAGAGAGTCAGTACCGTGTTGATGACCATACTAGAGTCAGTACCGTGTTGATGACTATAGTAGTCAGTACCGTGTTTATGACTATAATAGTCAGTACCGTGTTGATGACTATAGTAGAGTCAGTACCGTGTTGATGATTATAATAGATTCAGTACCGTGTTGATGACTATAATAGAGTCAGTACCGTGTTGATGACTATATTAGTCAGTACCGTGTTGATGACTATACTAGAGAGTCAGTACCGTGTTGATGACTATACTAGAATCAGTACCGTGTTGATGACTATAGTAGAGTCAGTACCGTGTTTATGACTATAGTAGAGTCAGTACCGTGTTGATGACTATACTAGAGAGTCAGTACCGTGTTGATGACCATACTTGAGTCAGTACCGTGTTGATGACTATACTAGAGTCAGTACCGTGTTGATGACTATACTAGAGTCAGTACCGTGTTGATGACTATACTGGAGAGTCAGTACCGTGTTGATGACCATACTAGAGTCAGTACCGTGTTGATGACTATAGTAGAGTCAGTACCGTGTTGATGACTATAATAGAGTCAGTACCGTGTTGATGACTAGAGTCAGTACCGTGTTGATGACTATAATAGATTCAGTACCGTGTTGATGACTATAGTAGTCAGTACCGTGTTGATGACTATACTAGAGAGTCAGTACCGTGTTGATGACTATACTAGAGTCAGTACCGTGTTGATGACTATAGTAGAGTCAGTACCGTGTTGATAACTATACTAGAGTCAGTACCGTGTTGATGACTATAGTAGAGTCAGTACCGTGTTGATGACTATAGTAGAGTCAGTACCGCGTTGATGACTGTAGTAGAGTCAGTACCGTGTTGATGACTATAGTAGAGTCAGTACCGTGTTGATGACTATAGTAGAGTCAGTACCGTGTTGATGACTATAGTAGAGTCAGTACCGTGTTGATGACTATACTAGAGAGTCAGTACCGTGTTGATGATCATAATAGAGTCAGTACCGTGTTGATGACTATACTAGAGAGTCAGTACCGTGTTGATGACTATACTAGAGAGTCAGTACCGTGTTGATGACTATACTAGAGAGTCAGTACCGTGTTGATGACTATACTAGAGAGTCAGTACCGTGTTGATGACTATACTAGAGAGTCAGTACCGTGTTGATGACTATACTAGAGAGTCAGTACCGTGTTGATGACTATACTAGAGAGTCAGTACCGTGTTGATGACTATAGTAGAGTCAGTACCGTGTTGATGACTATACTAGAGAGTCAGTACCGTGTTGATGATCATAATAGTCAGTACCGTGTTGATTACTATACTAGAGAGTCAGTACCGTGTTGATGACTGTAGTAGAGTCAGTACCGTGTTGATGACTATAGTAGAGTCAGTACCGTGTTGATGACCATTGAGGCGCGTCATCACTGTGTTGATAACCATAGTGGCGAGTCTACACTATGTTGATGCGTATACAGGCAAGTCATCACTGTGTTGATGACCATAGAGACGAGTCATCACTGTGTTGATGTCTATACAGGCGAGTCATCACTGTGTTGATGACTATACAGGCGAGTCATCACTGTATTGATGACTATACAGGCGAGTCATCACTGTGTTGATGACCATACAAGCGAGTCATCACTGTGTTGATGACTATACATGCGAGTCATCACTGTGTTGATGACTATACAGGCGAGTCATCACTGTGTTGATGACCATACAAGCGAGTCATCACTGTGTTGATGACTATACAGGCGAGTCATCACTGTGTTGATGACTATACAGGCGAGTCATCACTGTGTTGACTATACAAGCGAGTCATCACTGTGTTGATGACTATACAGGCGAGTCATCACTGTGTTGGCTATACAAGCGAGTCATCACTGTGTTGATGACTATACAGGCGAGTCATCACTGTGATGACTATACAGGCGAGTCATCACTGTGTTGATGACTATACAGGCGAGTCATCACTGTGTTGACTATACAAGCGAGTCATCACTGTGTTGATGACTATACAGGCATAAAAATAGATGGATCATTAACAGAATCTGTTTGGGTAGAGTTTCTAGAAGGTCAAGAAAAACTGATTATAGGTGTAATATACCGACCTCCAGGCTTGGATCACGATAGAGTGAGACTTCTTTGGGACGAAATTGTTAGGGCTTCTAGACACAATAACGTAGTGATAGTAGGGGATTTTAACTTTAGTCAAATTGACTGGACTTCTTTGACCGGTAATCTGGAGTCCAGTGACTTTATGGAAGTAGTTCAGGACTGTTTTCTGAAGCAGTGTGTGACGGAGCCTACCAGAGGTAATAATTTGCTCGACCTAGTCTTGTCAAATAAAGAAACCCTTGTAAATAATCTGGAGATCACTGAAGAGCTTGGCGCAAGTGATCACAAATCCATTACTTTTAATATTACATGGGAGTACGAGAATAGGGATAATACGGTAAAAGTTCCTGATTTTCGTTCTGCCGACTATACTGGACTTAGAGAACACCTGTCTAATCTCGACTGGGGTAATCTAGCTAACGATTACGATGGGATCTGCGTTTATGATTTTTTCTTAATAATGTACAAATTGCACAGAGTATATTTATTCCCCAGAAGAATTTAGGTCAAATAATAATGATCCCAAATGGATTAACAGGAGGCTAAAACATCTATTAGGGAGAAAAGAGGAATTTATAGGCGCATCAAAAGAGGAGATGTAAACCTTATTGACCAATATGTTCAGTTGAAAAGAGAAGTAAAAAAGGGATTAGAAAGGCTAAACGTGACTATGAGATTAAGGTTGCTAATGAATCAAAGACTAATCCAAAAGGGTTCTTTCAAGTGTATAGGACGAAGGTGAGGAAAAGGTAGGACCTCTGAAAATTGGGAATGGACAGCTGACGGATAACGAACTGGAAATGTGTTCTCTATTTAATGACTATTTTTTTTGTCAGAAATTAACAATTATTCAGTTCCTGAAGAATTCAAATTAGCTAATATTACTGTCACGAGGGACATGGTTATCAAACAGATAGATAAACTGAAGCAAAATAAGTCCCCGGGACCCGACGAGTTGTTTTCCAGGGTACTTAAAGAATGCAAGATGGAACTTAGTCAGCCATTAACGAATGTGTTTAATACGTCCATCCTAACTGGTAATGTGCCAGAGATGTGGAAGATAGCTAATGTAGTTCCTATATTCAAATCAGGGGATAAGTCAATTCCATCAAATTACCGTCCAATAAGCCTCACATCTATAGTAGGCAAATTATTAGAATCAATTATAGCTGATATTATTAGAAGTCACCTTGAAGAACATAATTTGATTAATGAATCTCAGCATGGGTTCACGAGAGGTCGTTCCTGCCTAACAAATTTACTGACTTTTTCAATAAAACATTTGAGGCAGTAGACAGTGATAAAGAATATGATATAGTTTACTTGGATTTCAGTAAGGCCTTCGATAGAGTACCTCACAAGAGACTCTTAAGAAAGGTGGCAGCTCATGGTATAGAGGTAAAGTTCTAGCATGGATAGAGGCATGGCTTACCAATAGAAAGCAGAGAGTTTCCATTAATGGGGTCAAATCTGAATGGGGATTAGTCACTAGTGGCGTTCCACAAGGATCAGTTTTAGGCCCATTGTTGTTCATAATTTACATAAATGACCTTGATGAAGGAATTGCAAGTGACATGAGTAAATTTGCTGATGATACAAAAATAGGCCGTATGATTCATTCTGAGGAGGATACCAGTGAACTCCAGGAGGATTTGGACAAATTAATGTCTTGGTCTGAAAGTGGCAGATGAAGTTCAATGTGGACAAGTGTAAGGTACTAGTCCTTGGTAATGAAAATATCCCTCGAATTTATAAACTAGGTGAAGTAGAGCTTGATCATACAGAATGTGAAAAAGACTTGGAGTCATGGTAAGCAGGAATTTAAAGCCAAGACAACAGTGCCTAAGTGTGCGCAATAAGGCTAACAGATTACTAGGATTTATTTCAAGAAGTATAAGCACAGAAGTCCAAAAGTTATTTTACAGCTCTATACATCACTAGTGAGACCTCATTTGGATTATGCAGCTCAGTTTTGGTCTCCTTACTACAGGATGGATATAGATTCATTGGAGAACATACAAAGAAGAATGACTAAAATGATTTACAGTATAAGAAATCTCCCGTATGAAGATAGACTTAGAGCGTTGAATCTCCACTCTCTGGAGAGACGTGAATGAGGGGAGATATCATCGAGGTGTATAGTGGATGATGGGCATAAACAAAGGAGATATTAATAAAATACTGAGGATATCGAACCAAGTAAGAACCAGAAATAACGGATTTAAATTGGATAAATTTAGATTTAGAAAGGACATAGGCAAGTACTGGTTTTCGAACAGAGTTGTAGATGCGTGGAACAATCTTCCGAGTACTGTGATAGAGGCTAGGACCTTGGGTGGCTTTAAAAAGAGATTGGACAAATATATGAGTGGGAGGGGCTGGGTTTGATTGGTGTCGTGAGTACGGGAATAAATTCTTAGGTAGTGGTGGTTTTGATATGGACCTGCCTTGTATGGGCCAGTAGGCCTTCTGCAGTGTTCCTCCTTTCTTATGTTCTTATGTTCATCACTGTTGACTATACAGGCGAGTCATCACTGTGTTGATGACTATACAGGCGAGTCATCACTGGTCATCACAGAGAAGCATCATTAACACTACTGTCACAGTAGCAAGTATATTCCTTTAAGTTTCTCTTGACGTTAAATCGCCGCCGTCAGGATTCCATCACACATTGGATTACTCCTTCATGATAAAGTTGCTATGTTAGCCCCAAAAAAGTACCCCGAAGGAAAATATAGAATGTAACTTTGGTAGGTCTGTATTTAGCATTAGTAATAATATTAGGAGAGAAGTAAATAATGAATTTGAATGTTATAGGAATACAGTTAGAAGCGTGAATAGATCACCCACTTAAGATAACATGACCTTATATATGTACGCTTATGGAGCAACTTGCAGTGTGAACAGACTGATGTTGTAGTGGCCAGGGTTAGGCTTGGTTACAAGCACCTCTGCCAGACACGCAGATGATGATCAAACCAAATTCAATGTGCCAACCCTATAGTCACTAGGTTGAACATTATGTGCTTAACTCTCCACTTATTGAGGAATATAGAGATCGTATAATCTTTGTGATATGCCAAAATATCTTAGTAATGAAAATAAGATACAGACATATTAAACAAAGTTGCTTGTAACAGATAAGTGAACTGTAGGTATAAATCTAGATGTACTCCTGTTAACTCTTTTGGGGCCTAGTTCCTAGGATTTTTGTGTATCCATATGCTGTTGCGCTACCGTCCACAGGCTGTATATGGGGTGCACAGAACTAGCCACTTCGGTGGCAAAATCTAATCTAATGTCTCTACTGGAAAATTGCAAAGAATGTTTGAGAGGGAAGGGTCAGAGAAATTTACCGTTGTATCTGATGCCGGTGACGGGAAGCATTGCAGAAGAGTGATGGAAATCATTCAAGAGGGGTGACGGGAAGCATTCAAGAGGGGTGACGGGAATCATTCAAGAGGGTAACGCGAATCATTCCAGAGTGATGGGAATAATTCCAGAGAGGTGCATTTTAAGTGTGGGTAAGTGAGGCAAAGGAAGATGCCTCAAGCAGTCATATCTGACCCCTCCAGCGCAGCTTTCTCGCAGGGGGCCTTTTACCCCCCTTCCCCCACTGACATTTAAGTCGGTAATCAATATGTCTTCCTTTGCCTGGTCCCTGGACTCGTCTGAGTGGACCAGGTCACTACTACTCGCTAATTGGCCTCGGGGTTTAAGAGGCTCAGGTGGGCCTCTGGAGACTCGAGCAAGTGGAGCAGACTCCAGCTCAGAGGATTTATTCAGGAATAATGTTACTTTCGTATTTCGTTTCTCTCCACTAGCTGAGAAGAAACAGTAGTCAATGACCTAGTTTACAATAATGTCTATTACAGAGTAAGTAGTTTGGATAATACCTTCTAGAAACACTTTATTTGTAAAATCATTGAATTGTGTGTGTGTGTGTGTGTGTGTGTGTGTGTGTGTGTGTGTGTGTGTGTGTATGTGTATGTTAGTTAGTTACCATTTTGTCTAGGCACATGTCGATTAGACACTAGGCCTGTTGCATATACGTGCGTGTATGTGTGTGTGTATGTACATTGAATTTGGTTTGATCATCATCTGCGTGTTGCCAGAGGTGCTTGTAACCAAGCCTAACTCTTGCCACTACAACATCAGTCTGTTCACACTGCAAGTTGTGTACTCACCTAATTGTACTCACCTAATTGTGGTTGCAGGGGTCGAGACTCAGCTCCTGGCCCCGCCTCTGCACTGTCCGCTACTGGGTCTCTGCTCTCCCTGCTCCGTGGCTCTATCATACCTTGTCTTAAAACTATGTATGGTTCCCGCCTCCACTATATCGTTCGCTAAACTATTCCACTTCCTAACTACTCTATGGCTGAAGAATTGCTTCCTAACATCCCTCTGACTCATCTGAGTCTTCAGCTTCCAGTTGTGTCCCCTTGTTTCTGTGTTTCCTCTCTGGAACATCCTGTCACTATCTACCTTGTCGATTCCCCGCAGTATTTTGTATGTCGTTTCATGTCTCCTCTAACCCTTCTGTCCTCCAGTGTTGTTAGTCCTATTTCCCTCAACCTTTCTTCATAAGGCAGTCCCTGAGTTGTGGAACTAGCCTTGTCGCAAACCTTTGCACTTTCTCTAATTTCTTGACGTGCTTGACCAGGTGTGGGTTCCAGACTGGTGCTGCATACTCTAGTATGGGCCTGACGTATACGGGTTAAATGTCTGAACGATTCCCTTTTTAAGGGAACGGAACGCTAATCTTAGGTTTTTCCAGTCCCATTCTGCCGCGGGTTTTTTGGTTGATGTGTGCTTCCCGGGACGTGCTTGGTGTTATACTCACCCCAAGGG